>JANHFO010007487.1:55795-72294 GCA_032468095.1 Pareas carinatus
AAACAGTTTGTCGGAGAAAACAGGTGGCTTTCCTTGGTTGACCAATGAAGAGAAGAGGAGACAAGAAGCAAAGCAGGTTGGAGACCAGGAGAATATAAGAGAGGTCCAGGTTGTTGGCTTTGACAATAGGAGTTTCTCGATATTGAATGAATATAATTAAGATAAGAACTGTGGTTAAGAAGAAAAGTAGAGCAAAAGAGACAAGGATGATGCCCAGATATTCTTCATATGAAAGGAAGTCTATAACTTTAAGGATACAGTGGACTCGTTCCTCATTTGAATATTGATCATCTGGACACTGGGTGCATTTTTCTGCATCTGAGAAAACCAAAAACCAATACTTCTTTAACATTCTTTCCCTTACATTTCAAGTAAAATCTATTTTTCATTTTGATAAGAAATCATGTAGTTTGAAAATAAAAAAAAATCAGTTGAGGTTCATTCTGTCCTTTGACTTTCACTTTAATGAAAATTGCTCTGAATGAATCCATTTTCTCAAGGTCCACCATTTTCTTTGGTGTCACCCACCTTCCTGAGTGGAGAAGGTCCCCTCTGGACAAGGAACACAGTCGTAGCAGCAGAATGGCTCTCCTTCTCGCTTCTGCTTAAGAAATCCAGGATGACATTTTTCTACACATTTGGACTGAGGAAGAGACTAAACAGAAAAACAATGAATTCCAAAGAAAATATGTTAGCACTAGCCATCATGGCATGCTGATATACTTTTGAAATAAAAGTAAAAGGGACTGCACAGTTTCTAAAACTGTAGTGATATGAGATAGAGGTGAGGTCATGAGAACATGTCCTACAAAAAGTGTAAGTCAGGAATCTTTTGCTGCAACATTTGGAACATATCTGAAAAAGCAATATTTTGCTGTCACACATGAGCTATGTGTGAGAAATTCTAATTAAATTTGGAGCATGATTTTCTTTCCAGAATGACTTAAAGTAGCTAGCAATCAAGATGAACAACTGCATTCAAGGGGTTTTTAGATGAAGTGTCCTCTTACAAGTCAAAACTCAAATTTAAGCAACATTTCCTTTTAAATAGTACCTCATTTTTTCAGATATCAAGGTAGTCTTTCTTGCATCAAAAATTATATTTCAATGCTTCAGTTTTCTGGGTGAGGACATTATCCCTCAGGAGTCCAGTCATTTTGATTCCATGTCAATAAATATTCTCAGAACTCTTTCATAGGTGCAGAAGGCTTATTGCACTATCCCAGTGGAATGAATGATTGAAATGGATAACTATGGCCAGGTCTGGGTTTCTTAAAAACTTCTTTTCCTGCCCTTCTATGGGACACTGGCCCCAACCAGGGCAAGGTAAATCTCATTCCAAAGGTAATTTCCCACTGTTCTTGTTTGCTATTTGAAGACAAGGAAGAAGTGAAATAGAGTCCCCAGCAACCGAGAACCTTTCTTACTATTTTCATGCAGCTTCTGTATTTGAACATTGAGTCATGGTGTAAAACCCTAGCCCAGTGAAATGGAAAGTACAGAAAACATATCAATATTTCTCCTACCCTGTTGTGCAACTTTAGCCAAGTCACATGATCGTAGTTGACAATAAGGCTCTGTCTTTTAAAAGTCACCAGTTTGTCCCTCATGAAAGTCTTTTTGAAGAGATACAATGCATTCAGAAACTGTATATCACCATTTAAATCTCCATTTTGGTCCAAGTATAATTCGTACTCAGAAATATTGATAAAATCATTCTTCTCCAGAAAGGGATTGAACTAGAATGGGAACATCAATAAATTTCAGAAGCGATAAATATGGTAGCTTATCCCTTTTTTTCCTCTATTCTCATTTGTGGGGTACTACAAGGTTCCATCTTAGTTCCAGTATTCGTATCTTCATAAATGATTTAGATGAAGGAATAGAATAGAATAGAAGGAATAGAAGGGAGGCTCACAAATCTGCAGATGATTGAACAATGGGCCTATCCAACAACATGAAATTGAATGATGAAAAAAGCAAAATTTTATACTTAGGCAGGAAAAGCCAAAGGTACAAGTGCAACTTACATGAAACCTGGCTCAGAAATTGTTACTGTGACAGGGACCTTAAAGTGCTAGTGGACGATCACTTAAATATGAGCCAGCAGTGTGCAGCTGCTGGTTTAATAGTTAATACGACGCTTGGTTCTATAAAAAGAGTCATAGAATCAAAATCACATGAAGTATTAATACCACTTTATAAAATCTTAGTAAGATCACACCTGGAATACGGCATTCAATTTTGGTCCCATTACAAAAAAGATAATAAAACTTTGACAGTATAATAATTAAGTGGATAAAACTGACTTTAAAATTATAGTCTTTAAAAAAGACAAAGCTTCCAGAAAATATTTATGATTTCCTTATAGAGAAAAATAAGTAAATCCAGTAGAAAAATACCTTATCTTAGCAGTTAGGACTTTACAAACTATGGTGCGTCATAAGAACAAACCTGTAAATAGCAGCTACTACATAGACATTAAAATTTCATTTGTACTTTGCTCATTTGTTGTTCAGTCGTTAAGTCCTGACTGACTCTTTGCGACCCATGAGGCCTCTCTGTCCCTCACAGTCTCCCATAGTCTGCCCAAACTCATGCCTGCTGCATCGGTGACACCATCCAGCCATCTCATTCTTTATCATCCCCTTCTCCTTTGACCTCTCATCTTTCCCAGCATCACAGCCTTTTCCAAGGAGTCCTCTCTTCTCATTAGGTGACCAAAATATCTGAATCTCAGCTTCATCATTTGTCCTTCTAATGAACAGTCAGGGTAGATTTCATCCAGGACTGGCTGATTTGATCACCTAGCAGTCCAAGGGACTCTCAAGAGTCTTCTCCAGCACCACAACTCAAAGACATCGATTCTTCAACATTCAGCCTTCCTTACAGCCCAACTCTCACAACCAATGTATGTATGAAACTGGGGAAACCATAGTTTTTACTCTATGGATCTTGGTATTCTGTTATTCATATCCAAAATCAAAGTACTATTAGCTTGAATTTCTTTCTCATACTTTCCTCTTTCTTTGTTTGTTTTTTTGTTTTTCTCTGAAAATTCTTCTTCATGGTTTGCTCATCTCTTTCCTATTCCCAAGGATGGGTCTACATTCCTTCATACCTCACAAACAGTGACATCCAGGGAAAGGATTTTTTTAAAAAAACCTTCAATATGGAATGTGTAAACATGATCAAAGCTCTGTCCCCTTTTATATGGCACCTAAAAAAGAGAGGTGTTCAGTGACAACCTATCCCTTAGTGGTTAGCCTTGAAGACATAAAGAAAAAACAGTTACAGAATAAAAAAAGCTATCTTCTCCATTGAATCAAAAAAGTCATCAGTGACCTACTCAAAAACAGTTTTCGGAATTTCCTAAAACTCATGAAAGAAGAGAACTGTTATTTTCTCCATAATATATTCCAGAGTTGGGTACACTAAGATGGCTGTTTTTTTGTATGCCATACTTTCTCATTTCATCTTACTGTAAAATGTTAACAAACAGTCACCATTATTTTTTTAAAAAATGTATTGATTTTCAGGAGGAGAGATGCCACTGAAACAAAGTGGTAGGTTAAATATGTCTTTGCAGTTAAAATGCATGTTTGAACAAGAAGGGGAGGTTGTTAAAGACCGCAGGAATCATTCTTAGTAGCCCCAAAAGTAGATTTCCTCCCAATACAACTAGGAGATAAAATGAACTCATTTTGGAAAAAAGAAGGAAATTGATAAATTCCCCTTTTCAGATTTCCCCCTTCTCTCCATTAGATGATACAGTAATATTTACAAACAATGTTTTTAACATTTATTTTAAAAGGTGTGTATTAAACATAAGGACTTCTTTAAGGACATTAAACTTTATTTGGCCCTTAGGAAGATGTAAAGAAAGACTCCAGCAGAATCGTTAGAATGATTAACAGGCAGTCAGAATCAAGATCAAAGATCTCTTCATTGACATGTGGAAGTTACAAAGATAGATCGCCTCTGATTTTAAAGGTCATTCTATTTGAGGGGAATTAAATATTTTTAAGGCTAGATCATCACTTAGCTCTGCAGGGGATGTCAGATTGACAAACTCCATTAACACACCTACTATAAAGAGGTCAACAAACCATAAATAATACGATTTGGCCTTTTGGTGGTTTGGAGTCAGTCATCATAATGACTGACTGACTCCAAACCATAACACAGAATACTTGAAGCACAAAAAAAACTTTTTCTTAAAAAGGGAAATGCTTATCCTAAAGGATTTTAAAATGGAACTGTAATGTTACATTGTTCTCTCTGTGAAATATTATTGCATCTTCCCAGAAACAAAATGCCCACTCAACGTAAGGCAATATCATACTACTGTTGAGAAATATCTGTGAAGTCACCAGGATTCACAATCAGTTTGAAGAAGTCTAGAAAGTTTGATCTACTACTCAAGGCACTAGAAAGTGGGAGACCATGAGTTGTAGTCACACTTTAGCCATGAGAGCTAAGGTGACTTTGAACCAGTCACTCTTTCTCAGCTAAACTCACCCCACGAGATTGTTGTTTTGAGGAAGATAGTGTGTTGAATATGTTCGCTGCTTTGAGCTTTTGTAAAAACAATAAAGATAGTATAGAAATAAATAAATAAATATCAAAATAAAATAAAGTAACATTCTGGAACTGTGGGAATAATTGCTTGCTATTTGGAGAGTGGAGCTGTTATTTAGTCATTTATTTTTGCTTAATCTGTTTAACTTGTTTCTACACTTCTGCATAGATTCCTGAAGGATTGCATTCATAAAAACAAAACATTATTATGAAAACACAATGCAATAAGTGAAAGATACAGATAGCAGCCATTCATTAATTCAAAATACCCTTGGAACTATTCTGTTTTTACTAACTTCTTGAAGGCTCTCAAGGATGTCACTAGCTTAGCTTCAAGAAGGAAGCTGCTCCATTACATAGGAATTCCAACGGAAAAACATTATATGTTGTCACTTGTCACTTTCAATCCATGGGACAACTAATTGACTTTGTCAGGGAGCTCACACTGGATGAGTCTTTTTTTCCCATATGAGGTTTTATACATTAAAACTAACACTTTGAACTGCAGCCAGAAACCTACCAGCAATCAATGCAATACCCACAATACAGATGTGACACATCTGTAGCAATTCTTGTGTTTGCCAACAAATGACACCCATGCTTTTATTCTATTTTCAGTGTCTTGAGTGATCTTCCAATGTAGCCTGCTGTGAAGTGCAATTCAGTAATCTAATCTGGTGGTGGTAAGAGCATATCACTGTTGCCAGGGCCTCCTGTTCCAGTTAGAAATAAGTGTCCTATCTGTATACTCAAAGTATCTTTTGAATGAATCAAGGACGGGACACCCATCTTTCTTATCAGATGACAGAAATTGGACATTGGGAGCAATTGCATCAAACTCTCAAATTGTCTTCAATTTCGGAAATCTACCAGACAGTAAATGGACCTTCTTGTCAGTTTGTTGGAAATCTTCCACAGAAATGTTTGGAATCCATCCTGATAGATTAGGCATCTTCATTGGTCCACCCACTCAGCAAGATCATTCTTGAGAAAGCACATTAACACCAGGAAGCGGCTTGGTCAGAACACAGGACTCCCACTGTCTACCACGTCTAGATCACATCTCAACTCCCTCTAAGATGAAGCTAAGTGTATTTTCATCTGTGTGTGTTTTGGGGAAGAAAGAGAGAAACAGATATTATTTGGGGAAACCCCATGTTGTTCTGAAAGCAATTAATTCCTTAAATGTTTTAGAACCCATCTACAAAATTTGAATGTTGAAGTTTTCTTGACTACACCAACTGAGCGACCTTTAAAACCTGTCCAACAACAAAGTTCAGGAAGACATCTTGGATACAGGAATGTTGTATTCAGGGCAGAAGCAGATGCAAATGGTGTCTGATGCTTCTACATATCCCCAAAATACAATGCCACTAGTATGTGCTCATTCCCTTTCTCACAATAAACCATCAACAATACATCTCCAGTTCCCTGGTAAATTCCACATTCCCAAACACAATGATCCATAATATCAACCTCAAATAACTCCCACTTGTACCAGTCCTGGTCCAATAAGCCTTGTACCTTGCCCAAGATAACTCCAACTGGTTTATCAGGCTTCTACCAATCATATATCACTGTCTTGCCCATACCTGTTAGACTCCTAGCCCAACATACTGTAGTTCAAAGTAAAATGCCATCCAATCAGCCCCGCTATATCACATCCCCAAGAAACTTGATTTCACCAGGTTTCCCAGTTATAGAAATAATTTTAACAAGGGGGTACAGAGAGGTGTGTGTATGTGTTTATATATATGTATTGGAGGGCTTTTTGATGTCCTTGAGGTCAAAAATGCACAGAAGAAACTCTTCTACATTCAGCTACTAAGTTAAAAAAAACCCAGAAAGAACACACAATAATAAACAAGATAGATAAATTGATCAATGCACATTATTGTCTTATACCAACAGCAACAGTTTCTCTTTTCCCAAGCAAAAGAGATATTTCTGAAAATCTGATCTCATAATATATATAGTAATAGCAGTAGCACTTAGACTTATGTACCACTTCATAGTGCTTTGCAGTATTTTCTAAGTAGTTTACAGAGTCAGCCTATTTTCCCCAACATTTTGGGTCCTCATTTTACTGACCTCAGAAGGATAGAAGACTGAGTCAACCTTGAGCAAGTCAGGATCGAATTTCTGATTGTGGGCAGAGTTAGTCTGCAATTCTGCATTCTAACTGCTGCTCCACTACAGCTCCTATGAAAATGTGCATTACGTTATTGTGGTCTTGTATTGTGATATTATTGTAAACTGTCTAGATTAGCCCCATTGTGAAATAGGCAAAAAATAAATTCAGCAAATAAAATAAAAAATAAAGTTACACATAAAAGTCACACCATGCTCCAATTACACCACTGCAAACTCCATCTTTAGGATTTTTTTTTAAAAAAATCAGACCCTGCAGATACCCTTTCTTGGTACAATATGGAAGTACCCTCAGATTTTTTCCCCTCCCTTCTCTCTTCAACTAGGATTGTTTTAGTGCTCTGCCAGTATGGTCATAGTTTGTGTTGTGAAGGAGAAATTTGTCTTGACAGGTAGAGCTTGTGTTGTGCCTTTTATTTATAAGTGATTAAAGTCAGTTCAGCATGAATAATTTGGGAAGGGGAAAGTGACAGGTTCTTACTAAGATCTCAGTATGCTCATATGTTTCTGGCATACTGTCTGTTGGTTGCTTACAAAAAAAGTTTCATAAACTGGAAAATGGTCATCAATTAGCTGTTTGTACCTGGAGAGAAGACATTACGTTCATTGAGTAAAACTGGATTGCCCAGTAGGCAAATTGAAAAATATTTAATACAAAATTCTGTCTCAATGAAAATATATGGGAAAAGAGAGAGCTAACTATTAGACATGGAGTTTGTATAGTGAGGACTAAACCCAGACATAAATGTGGATCAATAAATTAGTCATGATTATCTTCTTCCAATTATAAATTAAAATGTATTTCATTTCTCTAGGCCATGTTGCATAAATTACTTAGTATTGTGCCTTAATACCTAATATTAGTTCAGGATGAATTTTTTAACTGACATGGTTTTGTTTGTTTATTTGGGGTTTTTGCACTCAAGTCAGAAGCACTGAGGCACTTCCAGGTTGAAAGGATTAGCAGGTGACATCACCATGGCCCTGGAGATTACAGGAGCTGGAGTGAAGTATTCAAGCTCAACCCTGCCCCACAGCGGTCCTTGGGTCTCAAACACAGACTTGTTAACCTTCTGCCCAGCATTCCAACCATTTGAATCACCATACTCCTTTATTCACATGAGGTAAACAAAGAGATCAAGCAAGATTCCTTATACGATATCAGTTTGATCCATACATACTTGATTTTCCTTCATCTTTTTCTCCTTTTCAATTCCTTCCCTATCTTCCACTCACAACATATGCATTACTCTTGTCTTCCTCCTCCTCCTCCTCCTCCTCCTCTTCCTCCTCCTCCTCCTCCCTCCCCCCTCCTCCTCCCCCTCCTCTTTCTTTGTCTATATATAGAGAATGTGGGCCATGTTACTGTAATCAAAAGACTATATAATTTGGAAATCTTGTACTAGAAACCTTCATACAAAAATTAAACTTATGAAATTTCCTCATAATAATGTAATACTTTGGACACCACATTCTCAGGTAGATATTGAGAGATTGGAACAAGCCCAGATGAATATGATAAAGAACATTCAGGAACTTAAGGATATTCCATATTTGGACAGAGTGCAGGAATGTGAGATGCTCAGAACAGAAGACTGAGGAAGAGAATATATCAGTATTCAGATTCATAAGAGATGTCTTTGGGAAAATGCTCAGGAATCATATATAGTCTCCCAGAAAGTATAACCAGAGATAATGAGTATAAGTGGATTCAATAAGATGATCCTTGTAGTTCCTTTCAACTTGGAATTTCCAACTCTGCACTTCTTAGAACATTTTATCAAAACAAAAACAAAATGTTGTAGGGTTGAAAGTATTTCTTTTCCATAAATGGAGGGAGAAATCCCAGTTCATAATCTAGACTGAAAACAAGCTAAGATTGGCTATTCCCTGAATTGAACAAAAAGCACATGATTAATACCAGGTTCATGAATTCTCATTGCTATCCTAGTGGTCAGGTCAACTTGATTGCTTCAGAATGCTCTGCATTCAATCATTTTGAAATAAAATGAGCCGTGGTGGTGCAGTGGTTAGAATGCAGTATTGCAGGTTAATTTGCTGACTGCCAGCAGTTCAATTCTCACCGACTCAAGGTTGACTCAGCCTTTCATCATTCAGATGTCTGTAAAATGAGGACCCAGATTATTGGGGCCAATATGCTGACTCTGTAAACTACTTACAGAGGGCTCTGTAAACTACTTAGAGAGGGCCATAAAGCACTATGAACCAGTATATAAAACTTAGTGCTATTGTTATTCCTAAAATAAAAGAGCATAGAGATTATGCTAATCACCAATACCAATGCCCATTAACATTTTCACTTACAAAGAAAACTGTTTATCCAATTATACAGCTGTTGCTATTCATGTAATTCTACAATTATGAGCTGAAAATCAATCACTACCAAAAATCAATCGTACTGTATTTCAATGTATAGTGATAAGCAATTCTTCACTGGGCTTTCGTATAGTTAAGCATGACTCATATTCAAGTTTAAGGGAATCGTGCATCAGTCTTGTTCCTAAGCAGTTTGACATAAACCTGACAAGAAAGGTTTAAGATGTTGTGCTCTACTTTGAGAAAACAAGATAAGCTGACAGTAGGAAGAACATGGTGTGACCTTCTTGTACTCATTTGTGTTGTTTTCTCTGCCAATATCAATTTCTTAGTGAAAATAAATGATATTTTGTGGTTAACCCTTCAAATGAAATTTCAGGTTCATTTTGGCTGCTGCTAGATGTTTCTTAGCAGTTGTCCTAATTAATGGAGCATTCACTCAATGAAAGAACTGATAAAATTAAATAATCCTGATAAATAAATCTTGCTACAGAATTATAAAACCCTTATAATGATGAAGGCGTGGTGGCTGACAGAGCTCTATACATATATGACTTCTGTTAGACAGCAGATTAATGAACTAATGTCCATATGCAAAGCTATCTATCTTTCTGTAACTAAAATGATATCATTCATGTCAAGGAGAAATTTTCCTGTATCTATCTTCCTGTAGCTAAAATGGTATCATTCATGTCAGCAGGTTTGGAGGATCCCTACATTTTTCTCAAGTACAAGTACAAGCAGGGGACTTAAAAATGTCCAGTGAGAATAAACAAATGCCATGGAAAAAGCAAGAGGTGCAGTGTCTCAGTGGTTTAATGATACTGGAGATGATTTTTGCTCCAGTGGTTCGAGTCCTAGCACTATATAGTAAGGTGAACTTCCCTTCCATCACTCGCTTCAGTTTCTGCCCACATGGTACTTTGAAAGTATGATATATGTGAGTAGATAAATAGATACCACTTTGGTGGGGAGATGAGCCAATGCTTCATGTGGTTGGTCAGAATCCTGCTGTCACTGGACTTTCTTAGTTGCAATGCCTATTTGTGAGCAGTTTCGATGGAGGGAGATAATGCTGCAGAACACTATTCATCTTTCTTTCTGGTGGGAAGCTAGTTTGCCTCCTGTGGAATACCTTGAAGGGCAGTCTGACAGCCAAACTACTGCTCTGTATTAGCATTGTAGTCTCCTAACTCAGCGACCCTCAAAACCTTTTGGACACCAGTGACTGATTTCATGGGAAAAGGTTTTTCCATGGACTGGAGGGGTCGTGGTTTTGAGTGCTGCCTGCATCTTGCAAATGGGGCTTGGCTTGTTTGCACAGCCAGATAGCTGGCATGATGGGGTCTGGTGCCAGTCCATGGACTGATGGTTGGAAACCCCTGTCCTAGCTAAGATAACATTGCCATACATTAAATAAATGAAAAAAGTGAGGAGAAATACATACATGGAATATTTTGGGAAGACATGATTTGCTTTCTCAAAAAGCAAACAGGAACATTCTAAAATTTTATTGCAGATTATATTAGAATTGGATTTGTGTGTGTGTGTGTGTGTGTAGTAAGTGGAATCAAGTGCCCAATGAGCAAGATTTTTCAAACTGAAATATTATTACCAGGATCAGAATAGTATTTAGCAGTCATAACTATGGTGGCAAATTTCTACATTCATGCAAAATTAAGATTGACGAAATCTGGGATACAAAGGTGCAGACAACCACTAGGTGGCAAAAAAGATACCCAAATGTCAACTGTTTGCTGCCATCCAGTTGCCACCTAGAGTTCTGCAGCCTAGAACTGATGGCTTGAATACTTGAATGCAGAAACATAGGAATAAGGTGCTGCATAGCCACACTCTCTCTGGTTAATAAAGAATTGCACTAGTACATTTTCATAGCCACTTTCCCCCCTACTAATTGTCTTTCTTCAGATCTAATATGGGATAGATCAGGAAAAAAATTAGATAGTATCATATATGCCAACCTAATTGCTTTAGTGATAGAGTCTAGTAGAAGCGGCATTTCAAAAGTATCCAGCAGAATGTCTGGACAGAATAAATGGGTAGAAGATTCCTTAATTTCTCTAGGGAAGGAGATATTTTCAAATGATTTCTCAAGGGCAGGATCTTGAGGTTTAACTGAAAAGAAAGCAAAACATTGTAGAGATGGTTGTACTATGGAAGACAAACTTTTCAGATATATCCCATGGGCTGCCTTGTCACTAAATAAATGCAAAAATTCCATGCTCAATCCATGAGAATTTCATCAAAGTTTTTTTCTCCTCTGAAATAATCTTGAAAGCAATTTCTTCCTTTCATAAAGGTGTTGGATGCATCTAGCATGATTGATATCAGAATGGAAACTAACAGGCAAAAAAATATTTAAAAAATTCTGTCACTTGTCCTTCAAAATAATCTTCCTCACCATAAATCCATGATATTGCTGAATTTTCTGAGAATTAATTTACAGCACTATGATATACGAGTTGGAATGTTGAACCATATCAGCTCACATTGATCCTTACATATGATAAGCTAGAAAATACCCCAGGAAGGTCTGAATGTTTAACTAAGATATAGACCTGGAAAGGTTGTTTTCATTTATATGTATGCTCTGGTATTCATATTCTATGCTCATATATGATCATATATATCATTAATTTATAGACTCTAATGACAGAAGATAAAAATAAAATTCATTTCATTTCTATATATTATTTTCCATCACAAACATCCCTTTGCAGCCTTTAGCAATTGTTCTATTACTTGAGATGTTAAGAAACTGTAAATGTCCTTCTTGATTTAATGTGTTTTCCTAATGGCTTAATGGTGCATAACTCAAAAGAGTATTAGCAATTGCTAATGCACATTCATATAACATCCTTCTAGTAGTATCTTGGAAATGTGCAATGGATTCCTTTCTACAAAAATATAACCCCATGAATTATGAAACCAATTATGTACCAATCTGTCTAAAAAACTAATAGATATTAACCATCATTGTGATATTATCTTCTGTCTTGATTTCATCAGCTTGTTTTGCCAAAATTCTAGTTAAGACTGGCCAGCTTCCTGCAAAAATCTGTTTAGGTGCATCTATGCTCATTTTTGGCTCATACATAGATGAATGAAATCTATCATACACGTCCAGGTGTTCCAACAGCTGCAGTTGTCACCTAAGACTTATTCTCTAGGAAAGAAGCCAAAAATTGCAAAACAGAAATAGACACCAATGTATAATTACAAAATGCTCTTTTTTAAAAAAAAAATCAAGCTTGATGTACTTAGTCTATGTCATCTTTGCAGAAACTTCATAATATATATGCATCAGATAAGTTCAAGAATGTGGAAACTGCTTTATAAGCAAGTCAGTCACATCTGTATCCAGATTGGGTACCAAAACTGAGACCATAATCCATAGGTTTTTTGTGGCCTCTGTAATCAATAGAATCTCTCAGGCAGAGCTACTAAATTGAGAAGCAAATCAGAGTCAATAATAATTTTCTGCCAAACTTGGGCACAAAAACAAATATAAAGTCAATCTTAAACTGCAATCACCACTTAAAACAGCAACCATCCTTAAGAAAAATAAATGCTGCTCAATTGCATATCATCATTATATCATGACAGGGTTCCTAGATTTAAACATTATTATTGAAAAGTGCCCAACTTCACCTTTTATTGAAGGGTGATTGAAAAGTACAGCTTGTTTCTGTGTGATGTGATCATCTGATATTTTCCTGCTCTCCACTGGAAAAAAAACTTTAGATTTTTATGTGTGTGTGCACAATCAAAATAAACAAAATATTTAAATATATTATTGAAGACTCATCTAGTGAGACATGAGTCAAGAGCCAATATATACCACAAGTTACTGGATGTTAAGATGCTTCTCATTAAGATAGGAATCATCTGCATTTGTTGCTGTTTTACCAGTCTCCCTGTTTCATAGTGACTTCCTTGCCTGAGGTCCTTGGTGCTGTTTCTGGGTTGGCAGTGGAGTTCTGCAGTTATGTTTTTGTGGGTCTTCAATCCAAATTTTCTAGGGATGGGATCTGATGTGACTCAGGAGATCATGGCACCATGATGGCCATCGATCATCCTTCTTCCTCCACTTTTATTTTGTTCACTCCATGACCCTTGATAAGGATGGACCTGAATGTCCCTTGGAGGGACATGCAGAGAGATTTTCCCAGCAACTGTTGAATAATATTGCCTGAATTCATTTTCAACTGGATGCTGGCTTTGCTGCAGGTCCTTTGGGGATGCCTATGTCCTCCTGGAACTACTTGGCAGAAATGAAGTCTGTTTCCTTAAGTAAATTTGTCATTTTGGATAGGGGAGGGAAAAGAGCAGAGGACTGTGAAAAAAGTTAAATGCTTTAAAGTTTAAAACAGGTGTGTCATCTATCATGTGCCGTTGCCCATGACAATGCGCTGGATTGTCCTGATTACGAGATGATGCCTCCAGGAGAAGGGGGAGTGACTGAGGAAAAAACTTTTGAAATACTGCTTTTTTCTTTTCAATGTGAGTCATCTTCTGGAGTCTTTGTTAGTCTGTAACTACCTCTCTAAAAAATCAATGAACTGTTACAATGAATTACTGTCTCAGTTACTTTAAGGGAGAGGAATATGGAAACCTCAGAGCGGTGAGCGCAGACACTTTTTCTTTCGACCCATTCTCCTCCTGGTGGTGGTTAAAGCAGCCTACGGGAAGCATGCTATGTGATGGTTAATGTTTCCTCAAATGAAGTGATGATTTCATCTCCTCTTAAGATCTCTTTGGCTTAAGACAACTTTGGCTCACACCCTTCTCAAGAAACCATCACTGGACCCCACCACAGTGGACAATTTTTACTTTTTGGGGAAAGTAGTTGAGAAGATGGTTGCATAGCAATTTTAGATAACCTTGGATGAAGCAGATTATCTGGATCCCTTTCAGTTGGGATTGATCACACTTTTAAATGATCTCTGACAAGTGTGAGGATGGTAGTGCATTCATTCTTGCCCTGTTTGATATCCCTGTGACCTTTGATACCACTAACCATGATATCCTTCTGGATTGCCTCAGAGGATTGGAATGGATCACATGGTGTTGTACTGGTTAATCTCACCCCCAGAACTGATTGTAGTTGGTGGTGTCTAGGTGACTAGGGTGGTTTGATATCCCTTGACCTTTGCTACATAGCTTTCTATAGGATTTGATACTGTTCCCATCTTATTTAAATCTACATGAGGCCACTGGATGAGCTCATCAATAACTATAGGGTGAAGTGAAGCAACATCAGTATGCTGATGATACCCAATTGTATAGCTCTGTCCCTGCTGAAGTGAATGATGGTGTGAATGTCTTATCCCAGTGCCTGAAGGCTGTAAGGGATCTAAATGGAAAATAAAAGGCTCCAGTTGAACCCTAACAAAACCAAGTATCTTTGAGTCTTGATCTCTTCTGGTTCTAGGGCTGTGTCACCTTTGGTACTAAATACAGTGACAATGCCTCAGAGAGACCCTGTGGGCATTTTGGGGGTCATCATAGACTCATGACTTCTACTCAAATTAGTTAAGAGGCCCTTTGCATTGCTTTGTTTTGTGCCCACTTGTACCCCTTTCTAGATTGGATCTGATTACAGTCACTCATGCCCTAGTTATTTCAGTTAGGATTTCTGTAATGTATTTTTTATGGGAGCTGTCCTTGAAGAGTGTCTGGAAATTTCTGATGGTACAAAATACAGCAGCACAGGCAGTGAAAATGTGCCCCTGGATTAATATGCATTATACCTTTGTTTCATGAGCTGCATTTGTTTGCCAGTCTGTTTCTGGGTCCAATTCAAGGTGCTGTTTTTGATTCTTGTTTCTTGGTACAGGAATGGGTTATCTAAGGGGCCCTCTCTTCCTGATTATATTTGTCCACCCCATCAGCTCTGGCAGAGAAGGCAGGCTATGAGTCCAATCTGCAGAATGTTACATGTGGTGAGTGCCAGAAGGCAGACCTTCTTTGCCAGGGCACTCCCCTTGTAAAAACCTCTCACCCTGGAAGTGAAATTAGCTTCATCCCTCAAGATCTGACTATGTTATCAGCCTTGGGGATCCCAGGGGATTGAGGAGATTTTATGATGACTCCTTATTGTGGTCGACATCATCTTCTCTTTTGTGTGTCTTTTTATAGTTAATTATAAAGTGTTATTGTTTGCTTTTTTAAAAACTATGTGCTATATGATGCCTAGCTTTTTGATCGGAAGGTTGGCAGTTCGAAATCCTAGTGCCATGTAATGGAGTGAGCTCCTGTTACTTGCCCCAGCTTCTGCCAACCTAGCAGTTCAAAAGCATGTAAAAATGCAAGTAGAAAAGGGAAAGTAACAGGGCTCAGTGCGCCTTTTGGAGTTTAATCATGCCAGCCACATGACCACGGGGACGTCTTTGGACAGTGCTGGCTCTTCGGCTTAAACGGAGATGAGCACCACCCATAGAGTCACTGCGACTAGCAGCATGTGCGGAGGAGGAACATATGATGCTTCCATGTAAGATGGACAGCTATACAAATATGACAAATACATAAAATATACAATTATATATTTGATTCAGAAAAATTGCTGAGTAATGCTGCCCATTGATTAGTCTGTGCTGTTTTCAGTTGAGAAAACTATGAAATTGCAGGTTGAGGGTATAGCCATATGAATTTAATACACAAAGGCCTGTTTAATGCAGTGCAAGTCAACCATTACAAATGAAACGCTTCAAAGATAATAGGAGGGCTTTCAGTATTATTCCCCAATGATTGCTGTTCAAAGGCATGATTTATAACACACAAGATTCAGCCATCATGACAAGTAACCCTTGATAACCTAACCCTCAATGAATTTGCCTGATTCTGTTTTAAAAGTCTTCGGGTACTTAATTCCCTGAAGGTTAACACATTTGGTAAAGCATTTGCACTGAAAATGAAACATTGCTTTTTTCCCTCAGTGAACTTGTACGATCCGCATGTAAGAATAAAGGGATGCGTCAGATACACCCCTGCCTACCACTTTGCTTTCAGCCTACAGGTCTGATATATTTTTTCAAATAACATTTACTTTGTCTTGGCACCAAAGCAGATTAGTTGAGAGATGGAATTGGCCCCCTGTTGGGAATTAATCAGAGTTTAAATAGCTGTCTTTATTTTCAGCATATACCATCTCCTTCAGACATTATCATGCCATGTGAGTTAAAGCTATGTTATGCATGGAAATCTTAGCTAGAGATTTCCTCCCCCCCAATAAATATATAATATTATTGAAAAGAATTCACCCCACCCTCTCTATCTCTATCTCCATCTCCATCTCCATCTCCATCTCCAACTCCATCTCCATCTCCATCTCCATCTCCATCTCCATCTCCATCTCCATCTCCATCTCCATCTCCATCTCTAATCTATCTATCTACTCTCTCTCTCTC
>JANHFO010007489.1:5221-15621 GCA_032468095.1 Pareas carinatus
TTTCTGTACACCGCCCTGAGTCCTTCGGGAGAAGGGCGGTATATAAATTTAAACAAATAAATAAATAAACAAATAAAAAAATAAAGAGGCGACATCATTTCTTGACTATACTCCGATGCTTCAGGAAGCTTACAGAAAGTAGAAGAAAAAGCAATGACAACAACACTATAAAATGACACTTTGTTGGAGGGAGAGGCAATCTGTTAATTAGTAATCATTCCTCCTGACTCAAAAGAACCCTGCAGAAAGGGAGGGATGAGATCAAAGCTATGGCAAGCTCAAGATACCACAAAAATAGCATTGGAGTGTCATGATATAAACTTTGGGGCATGTTTGTGATGTCAAAACACATAGAAAGGCGGCAGGATTGTGTAGCGATGCTATTCTTGTAAGCACGGCCCTTCTTGCTTTCCATAGAGGCTGCTGGATCAAGTTGATTTTGTAGCCGGCGTAAGTCAATAAACAATAAGTCAATAAATCAATATTCTATCTCTCAAATCTTTGGATGGCGCAAGCTTCTTCTAATAATTTTACAGTCCTGATAACACATGTGTCAATTTGGGCTCTTTTCCCCTTTCATTTCTTTTTCTTCTTCTTCCAAAGCATCTACTCTTCCTCAGGGATTCTGCGAATGCTTCCATTTAATTATTTAATTACTCATACTACCATTTTAGCCATTTCTTGTTATGTATTTCTGAAATAATAAAAATACTTATCACCAACTCTAAGATACACTCATGTTGGAAAAATAGGGCCATATGCAGTTGCACAATGTGGCTTTTAAATTAACTCCAAGTAATTTTGTGTAAACCTGAGCAGGACATCAGTCCTGTGGTAACAGTTCTATACATAATTTTCACATTTAATTGACAGAAGGGCATATCCTGATGGAGGTCACTCTGCTTATGTCAACAAGCATTGCTACAACTCCAAACATGCAAAATCTCTTATAAACTCACCTTTGCTCCTCTTTTGCTGAGAAGTGAAACTATGGACATGTGGCCTGCAGCTGCTGCACAGCAAAGTGAGGTCATTCCATTTTCAGATGCTCCATCTATCAAAGCCCCAAATTCTAGAAGAAGGAGAACCATTTCCTCATGCCCAAGATGAGATTGCACGCACAATGTTGGGGCATTGTTGAGGACTTCTGTCCTGTAATTTACATTTGCACCACCCAAAATCAGCAGACGACTCACCTAGGTTTTAAAAAATAAATCAACGTCTCATTTTGATAATATTATTTTTGAAATTCATTTGATTCTGAGTTTTAAAGCATGAAATTGATTTGGGACTACTGAAGGCTTGTCCTTCCTTCCTTCCTTCCTTCCTTTTCATCCATCCGTTAATAAAATATACATTTATACTTTATTAATTTATCATCTGAGACCAAATAAACATTAAAACACATACAACAATTAAAATGGGTACTGAAAAATGACAATCCAATAAAAACCGTAAGGAAGATGCCAATCAGTTTTAGTAAGTTTTAAAGCTACAGATAGAAATGTCTCTTTATACTTGATAACTTGAAATGCCTCTTTATACTTGATAAAAATCAGAAACATAAAAAAAACCCAGCTGCGAAGAATAAAATATCTTAGCTCCTCCTCCTAGTTTTTTAAGATGAAGACATTCTGAACAACCTACTTTTCTCTTCCTATGCTTTTTCCAAAAAACTACCTTAGAGGGACGAAGAAGAATTATGTAAACTCAGGTGGGAGGATGTTGCAGGAGCAAAAGGAATTAAGAATGGTTGTGTAAGCTGTTTACAGAAGGGCATACAGCTCTCTGTGCTTGCATTATTAGGGTCATATTTATAGGTTGCTGTGCTTTAAATTATTCACTTTATAAGTGCAGTATCTGCTGTCTAGATGGTACTTTATAATCTACAGCAACTAGCTGATGCTTCTTTGTGCCTACTCAGCATCAAGTTTAATACAATCTACACATATTAAAGAGAGCCAATTTGGTGTAGTGATTTAAGGCATCAGACTAGAAACTAGGAGAATGGGAGTTCTAGTCCTGCCTTGGCCACAAAGCCACTTGGTTGACCTTGGGCTAGTCAGTTTGTCTCAGCCCTGGGAAGGAGGCAATGGCAAAACACTTCCGAAAAACCTTGCCAGGAAAACTGCAGGGACCTGTCCCTGCAGTCTCCAAGAATCAGATTGAATGGAAGAAAAAAAAGAACATATTACAATATTTTTTGTATAACAGAATCAGAGAGACCAATGGTCTCCCAATATGTTTTAGTAATATCCTAATGTAATATTTATCTGGGACGGCTGCAGTTACAGACTTTAATCTAATTGACTCAATATGATTTTCCATTTAAACATTGCTCTGGAGTAAGCTAATAAACATTATTATGCAGTTCACTGGCAATTTACTCAGTATAACTGCTGCCATTATTACCATGAATTTAGAATTCTACAGGTTATGGTTCCTTAATACAAATGCAAGCTGAATTGCACTGAATTCTATGGCTCACTATTAAATAATTACAATGTTATCATCCTTAAAATTATAACGATCACACACACACACACACACCCTCTACTCCTCTAATGGTAGTGCATCAGGTCAAATAATACTAATGAGGACATTTGATTTGATTAATTTAAAGTATGATTACATTCAATGGAATCCCAAATAGTTGGGAGCAAGAACACAGGCAAACGGTCAGACAAGGAGACCCAAACTCATTGGTAGCCTCACACTGCAATGAACACACATTCAATTTTGCAGTGACTAAGATTGTTGGACGAGTGGGCACAAAAACAGCCAGGGAAGTGATTGAAGCCTGGGAAACAGGCCCCTCGTCAATCAACGAGAGTGCTGATTTACCACCAGCCTATCAAGTACTCAGAAGGCATTGGCTGGACAATACAAACAATACCCGACAACTTAAAAGTCAGCCACCGTACATCTAAATAGCCACATACAACAGGAACTATATATACTACACACAAAACAGCACACACTCTGCTAGAGAGAAGTTCCCTGAAGATGGACTCCAGCATGATTCCGAAAGCTCGGAAAACAAAACCTCTGGTCCTGGTAACTGACCCAGATTGGATCCTGCAACATTATCCTGGGACACGTATATTCATCTTCATTTGTGAGTTGGGACTAACTACAGCTAGTTCAGTGTAGGTGACTTTTTGATGTAAATGAAGAATCAGTTTATTAAAGTAATGTACATTCATCCTTAATGTAGAAGATAGAATTCTATCAACCGTTGCATTAAAATTTCATTTTGAGAGCAGTTTACCAAATATGTGTGCCAGAGAATTTGGTCACCTTAACTTCTCTAGCCTTAATATTTATAGAAGCAATGACCTCAATCACTGAAGATTTTTCCTGAGATCAAGATTTTTTTCAATCAATTCTGCAAAGGTAGATAGCCAAATATCACCTCAGAATCCGTGCATATTTTTGTAATAACACGTGCTTTCTTCCATATGATTGGTTGCTTTTTCTGACTTTACTCACCTTGGCTCTATTTGCCATCTTAACTAGTAACTTTTCAGAAACAAAAAAGTTTTGAAAAATCTTTACAAAAACAACTTCAACTGAGCAGGGGTTAGATGCAATGGCTGAAAGGGCACCTTTCAAATTTATGATTTGAAGACAGATGGAATGTTCCTGCAGAGTTTCTTCACACTGGAACAAATTCTCAATACATTTAAGCTTACTATTACGAGGGCAATTCAGAAAAAACCTCTGTTTGGTTATCAATGACAGACACTCACAGATACAGAACTTTTATTATACACTCCCACCTCTTCGGGCTTCATTCCCAAGAGGGAGATGTTTTTGCAGAAGGAATTTCAAACCTTGTAAGATGTTATGACAAGTGCCTCCATCTGAATGGCGATTATGTCAAAAAGTAATGGAATGTTGTAGTTTTCTAAAAGTTCTGTATCTGCGAGTGTCTGTCATTGATAACCAAATGGAGGTTTCTTTCGGAATTGCCCTTGTATTTCTAAATTTCAACATTTCTTTGGGGGGGGAGAAGATGTTTTCCCCTCATACCAACTTACCAAGGCTTTATTATTATTATTATTTTAATCAGAATGTAAACTGGAAACATAACCAATAATCTATTTTCTTACCTTTACATTTGGTGTGTAGAGATTTCTCAAAGATGCAAGTGCAGCTGACAAACTATCAGTGCTATAGCCAATCCACAGGGCCTGAAGATGACTGGAAGAAATGCCCATTTTTCTACCAAGCCCCTATAAGACACAATGAACATTGATATATAGCAAAAATCTAAAACGACAGAATTGCAGGGAGAGGAAACTGCAAAAAGAAGCCTTGAATCTTCCTTGACTTTTTTTCTTAAAAAAACCCTCATGGACTAAATTATCAGTTTAGGGTGGTTATCATAGCAGCTTGTTAGGCATAAAAATTATACTTTAGTTGCATAATCTTTTAAAGCCAGCCACTCTGCATTCTAAGGGCCTTAGCAGCTGTCCCTGCTGTCTGATGAGAGTTCCTTGTGCCACTGCATGAATAGAACAGTCAACGAAGATTGCAATAGGCAGCAGTCTTCTACCTGCCTGAAGGAAAAAAACAGTTTTACCATCTCTTCTTTTTGATAATCTAGGATCAGGATAGCCAAGGGTTCATCTTTGTTATTATAAGCTGAGCCTATCTCTGAGATCATCAGGGGAGGACTTAATACATATACCCACTGTTCAGTGGCCTTCTGTTGGCAGGTCTTCTGTTTAGTGATATTTAAAGGTTTTCTCTCTTTTGCTTTCATTCTGAAATGCTCAAATCACTGAAATTCTCAAAGCACCTACTATTATATCTTAATGTTGGACTTGAAGATCTGTACCTTAAACCAAGCCTTCTCTACTTGAATGTTCAAGTAATGGCTTTTGTTTTTCTATTTGTTTCCTTTTCTCTGTTTTTTTTAAATTGTTTAAATTGCGTTTCTTAAATTGTTTTGGCACGCTTTTTGTACACGAAACAAGATAACAATAAGAACAACTATTATTATGATCTGTTCTCAACAATGTGAAGTCACAGCTGCCAGTTCTTTAGAAAGAACTGAAGGCAAGACGACTAAACACCAAGAATAATGTAATATAAGGCATTGTGACAGAAATACCCAATGAAGAACAAGAAAAAAGGCAGATTAAATGGCAGAATAAAATGTATCTCTTACCTTAAAAATGTGAGCTTTAAGAATGTGATGCCCAAGTTCCATTGTTTGTTGACGGTTAAGTTTTCCTTCCTGACGTGAGAAGAGAAATGCAAGAAGAGCATGTCCATTCCTAAATGCAGCAACAAAAAGGATGGAGACGAATTTAAACAGGTTCCTAATAAGTCCCTCAGAATATCTTAACTGACAGAGCTTCACTCTATCTTTCCTCTGTCTAAAGTTTAAATATCAAGATACATTAAACTTAGGAAGTACAAAAGCTATTAGTACTATAGATAGTCCTTGAGTTGTGAACACAACTGAACCTAGAATTTTGGTTGTAAGTCATAGCAGTCATAAATCGAGTCACCATGTGACCAGACTCAATTTTAGACCATTTTATGAAGGTCATTAAGTGAGACACGGCATTCAGTAAACAAATCACATGGTTGTAAGTCCTCATCCAATTTAGTCGGTTGCTTTTTTTTGCTGGAAAACAACAAAAACTTTGTCAAAACGTGATTGCATGATCTTGGAATGTTGCAAGTGGTCATAAATATGAGCCAATTCTTAAGTGTCCAAAATGCAATCCATATGACTGTGGGATGGTGTAGCAGTTGTATCTTCAAGAATGAGTTGTAAGGGATTTTTTTTAGTCTGCCGTAACTCCTAATGGTTGTTCAACAGTCGGTCATAAGTACAGGACAACTTGGACAACATTCTGAAACTAAACTAGTTCCTTTTATGGATAAAATGTATTGTATTAATAATGCCAGTATAAATTAAGTACAAATATGCATGACTATAGAGTTATGCACTGTCACTTCCCTGCACATTTTTCAAACAGTAAGCAGATTTACAAATATTTTGTTTTCACTCCTGTTCATAATGAAACTATAACAAGGTAACTACGCTAATGTAACTCAACAGTAGATCTTCAAAAAAAGATGACTTCTAATGTATTTTGATGGATTAATTATATATACATGTAAGAGATATAAAAGCAACAAAAAGATAAAGACTTCTAATTTGAGCTCAACTGTTGGTGACCTAGTGGAAATATTCATATTACATTTTTTCAAATAATACAGAAGGCTTTTTTTTTTTGGCCAACTTCTCAGTCTAACCTCAGTATTTCCTCCCAGAGATGGACTAACCAGATTAGTTTTTCAAGATAAGTCAAAATATATACTGTATACAAAAAAACAATGCTTCATAATAAATAAGAATTATCAAATAATACAGCATAATTTTATTTATTAAATTAATATGCCACCCTTCTTACAGTTCGAGACAACTCTGAATAATTATAGTCATTACAATGAAAGGGGAAAGCAATGTTTTGGTGGCAATGGACACACATAGCGTTTTGTGAGATGGATGAGGGTTGCAAAAGGGATGAGGTCACATCACATATGCAGCATAATTGAGGGGCAGGGAAAGACATTTTAGAACTCTTCCTGAGTCAACTGTGCTTATCTGAGATCTTTTATATTTTCCTCAAAATAGATGGAAATCGTATCTTCAGGTTTGGGGAATCATCAGACAGGCTTTTAGGGGCCACAAGGAGAAAACTGTGTTTACTGATGATTTGGAGCTACAAGCTACCCACCCTTGACTAGCACAATCTGTTTTTCACAAGGTTATTGTGATAAATGCTTCTTTGTGCTACACTGAAAGACACCATGAAGAAAATTAATAGTGATATTTAAAGGTTTTCACACATGAAACTTGAACTTTCATTATTTTTCTTTTGAACCATAATCTCCACCACACACACCAAGTCACATCACAGTGTCTTTAAAGTATGCCTGGGTTTCAGACATGCCTTACTGTAATTTTTGTGGCCTGAAAACTCATCTGAAGACCTGCTGGATTCTCAGTTAGTGTTACCTTTGTGTAGTTAACAAAGCGTCGAAGGATAGCCAAGCTCAGCACTAAATCCCCAATTTTGCATACTGATTTCAGAGCTAAGAAAGAGAACAGTTAGGGCTACAACTGCACCAGGACTAGCATGTAAATGATACACCTGCTTAACAAAATAGACCTGATGAAGTACATTTCTCTAGGAGGCAACATGCTCATTCATTCTCTTTCATTAAATTTTGAACTGCTTCTAAATTAAGAGCATCAAGCAGCATGGGTCCATAAATCTCAGAGACCTCACCTTCTTCCCACCCCCAAATGATATGAATGTCACTGTGGACATCAATACAGATTGAGTTAGACTGAGAAGTTGGTCAAATTTATTTACAGTATTCACAAATGATAACTGGGGTGGAAAAACAAATACTCATCAATGGTCCAAATTCCAAAACTTAATATATTGATTCCCCCAATGGGTTCCCTCCTACCATATTATTCTATATGATGGGTGGCTATATAAACGTTTGAAATAAACAAAACAAAATAAATATTCTGTCTGCCGAAGTGTTTGTAATCTCTGCAAATCTGAGAAAGTCTTGTCTGAGAGTGCGCAAGAATAATTTGGTAAAGGATTTTCAACGATAGTCAGACTAACTAACATTATAACAGATGAGAAGATCATTCTTCCTGATTACTAAGGTTTTAAATGCAGAATCTAATAATCCATCCTTAACCATTGTATTTTATTCAACATTCTATTTTTGGATCTGGACCCTTCTCCTGAGTTTTTATTTTTCAATTTCATGATGCTTCAACCAACCTAAAGTGTACACTATTATGTCTCTTAGAGCTTTTCTTTTAGAAAGCATGTGGTTAATGTCATTTTTTTCTCTTATGGAATGCAATATGAGAACTATCAACAATTATTAGTGTCTACTACATTTTACCTTGGTTCACACAAAAAGTTAGTGCTTTCACCATCTGCTCTCCAAACAAGCCACTCCCTGAAGGAAGGATGGCAGAACATCCGTGTTTTGTCACGCCTTTTTATGAGAAAGCCTGAAAGGACCTCCATCCTCTGTGAGAACTCTTCCCACTCCTGTTCACCGTGTATCTGGCCAGCATTAATTGCTTGGAAGATCTGGTCATCTGTCATTGGGTGAAGTGATGCTAGAGCCACATTCAGAATGGGGAGGGCTCTTTCGAAGGCTGAATTTGTCATGAATTTCATGTTGCACTGAAGCAGATAAAGCTCAGAAAGAGATACTGGAACTACTTTGTAACTTGCACTTTTAATCACCAGGTGACCCTTCTGGAAGAGATCTAATGTCAATTTCAAATAGAGATAAGATCCTGTGCTCCTCAAGATCAAGTGGTTGCTCACTTTCCCAATAGTCGTGGCATCCACTTTTCCATTGAGGGAAATATTGTTCACTATATCCTGGCTGGCATTGATCCTGTATTGAATATAAGCATTTAAATCAGACTGTATTTCTTTATTGTCCGAACAATCATCCAGGGAGATTGTGAAGAAAGGATGTGAGCTGATTATTTCCTGCGTTAGAGAAGGAAGGGAAAAAGAAAGAACAACTTTATAGTACCTGGCAAACATTATTATATCTATCGATTTTTAAATCTATGCTAAATTAAAGCTGGTGAAAGCTGCTTAAGTGAGAATCAGAAAAAAAGTCTTAGCATTAGGGTGTATTTATTGAATTAACAGGCAACTATTTAGTCTAGCAATACCTTTATTAATTTCCTATCAAAATTCATATATAGATAATTAAAGATTTGAATTCTTACTATCAGGAACAAAAAAATCCAGATTCCTTATACACATGAAACAAACCAATGCACTTGTTCTAGTCTGCATGAATGGTTTTATATATTTTTTTAAAAGCATTTAAAATATTTTATTTGTACTTTAAAATGGTAACCTTTGATACAGGTCAAGTTTAATAACTTGACAGTGATTGACCCTGATCCTGTCCATGTGACCAAACAAGGATTTCTTAAAAGCTAAAGTCCCAATTTGGAGCAAAAAGGGGATGTGCAAAACACAAAACATCCTATACTCATAAAAAGCTTCCTCCATACGCTTTAATAAGGAACAATCAGATGACTTTCTGACATACTCTTCTGGCTAGGCTTCCTGGCTAGGCTCCTTCTGTGGCAAGATTGGGAATTGAATTCTGTTCTAAAGTGATTCCTAGCAATCTCCAATTCAGAGTCCGAGAGTCTACATTGTAAAATCAGACTGTATCGGAGAAAAAGAATTTAAAAATAAAACTCTGAAAACACAGATAACAAAAGAGAAAAGGAAAAGAACAACAGAGATTCTACAAAAGGACCCATGTGATACATAATCAAAAGACTTGCATTAAGTCACTGAAGCTGCTTCAGAGGGCTACACTGCTCTCAATTGCCAAGTTTTAGGTCTTAGTAAGCATCGATGTGAGTCAAACTGACTCATTGTGGCATTGGGGTAGAGAAACAATTCATACCAGACAATGAAAACACTTGAATTACAAGTATCACAGACTCACAACAAATACATTATGACCTTTTATACTAGCCCTCACTGTGTATAAACTAAGATGATGGCCATTCCTGGATCACTGTGGTTTGTGACAGCAGCAACTGTCAAAGAGTTCAGATTAGTCCTTCTAACTGTTTCAATTTAAAACAGTCTCTGTTTTAAGGACTTCTGTTCTGAGAGTGCAATGCTATTAACGGAGCAAAAATTATACCACCATTTCCTTAAATATTTTACCTGAAAGTTTGTTCTTACGGTCACAATCAGTTTTAGCCATGGTGGAAATTTGGAAATAGTATTTGTGATGAATGAAGAAACTGTATCCCCATAATCAGGTTTATGAAATTCAGCTTCATTTAAGCCATCTATCAAGATGATGCATTCTTCTTCTGAAATTTTCTGTTCTGAAGGACACGATTGTGAAAAAGCAAAAGAGGCAAGAACATTTATTAATATATTGCAGCAATTTGATTTCTGATTAGAAAAACAAGTATTAATGTGCCTTGATTTCCTATATGGTGCACACGATGAAGCAAATAAGAAAAGGCTATTTCCTTTTGACACACATTGGCCTACTAATTTAAATAGAAAAAGTGCATTTCACCTATTTTTCTAAATGTTATTTTACTGTCTGTAAAGAGGACTTCTTTCTAGCAAATCAGATCGACCAATTCAATGCCTTCATGCCTTCTTGAAGGGACCCAAACATCCATCCCATTTTAAATTTATACAATGGATTATAGACCAAAAAGATAAAACAAATACAAGGAAGTTAGCAAATATGTATCCGAATGTTCAAGCAAAATGTTGGAGATGTGATTGTGTTGATGCTACTTATTTTCA
>JANHFO010007489.1:19436-32233 GCA_032468095.1 Pareas carinatus
GCGCAGAAATCTGCCTGTGGGGTGCTCCAAGGTCTGGAGATTTCCGCGCACCCGCAGGGCACCGGGAAGGCTCCAATTCGGCCTCCAGGCCGATCTCCTAACCTTGGAGCACACCGCAGAGCAATCTCTGCGCACCCGCGTTTCGAATGACAGGCCTCTGAGCGCCATGCGTCTTATGGTTCGGTGTGTCTTATTGAGCAAAAAATACAATAATTCATTTGATAGTCTGTGAGTTTTCAAAAGAAACTCTATCAGTTTCATCCATTCCATAGAATATTGTCTTATTCAAGAATACATACACATTTTGACACAAATTACATCATCTAAACAAGACTGGGAATGGGGAGATGCAGCTAATTTCTCATCCTTTCACTTCATTTAAAGAAGTGAAAAAACTTTTTTGGTAATGCAAACTGCAAACAAAAGGCCCCTCCCCCCACCCTCCAAAAAAAACAAAACCCAGTATCAATTCTTCAGCAGGAGAAAATGTTTAAAAACTTCTACTTGGCATCAGAGATCCTGTGTTGCACACTGAAAGAATTTACTCTATACCCAAAGCAAGAATAGTTAAACCAATAAAAGAAATAAACATGGCACTCCATTAACTCCCCTGCCAATACATAAATAAAACCAGAAAGTTTTAGTCCATGTATTTAATAGAGTGGCAACACAATCCAGTGTAGAGCCTGTCTTTTTGTTAAATTTGCTTTCTTTTTAGCAGAAAATTATTTGGCTGCTGACAATCAACTCTACCTTTATTTGAAAATGTGATATCAAAGAATTAAATAATTGCCATGAACCTCCTTTTTGGAGTTTCCACAGTTTAGGTACATTCGATTAGTGCACTCACAGTAGGGACATTGAATTTAATTTCAGCAATTATACTCCACTATTCAGAAATACAGCTGAATTCCACAGAGCGTAAACTCAAGTAAGGGTGCATAAAAGTATAGCTTTAATTAAATTAAATTACATTAATGTGTGCGCCTGCTATCAAATTCTAAATATAGCATGGCTTTGAGGATGACAGCATTAGGATAATAGTTACATAATATTGCTTTAAGTAAATACTTCAACACCAAAGCAAATCCTCTTTTATTTTCAATCTTCCGCAAGGCTTTCCTATTTTCACAATCCTCCCTACCAAAGTAAATGCATTAGAATTATCCCCGGCGCAGTCTGCTAATTCCAGTTTATATAACTGCTAGATACATCAATGACGAACACACTGTAAGCTGCTAAATCCAAATGTTTTATTTCCCCTTCTTCTTCCCAGAAGAAGGATGAGGAAGGAAGTTATAGAGGAGGAAGGAATTTAAATTGAATAAATTAGGGGGGGATAGTTCCTTTTGGAATCATAGATTAACTCTGTCAAATTCAGGCAGGAGAAAAAAACTTTTTTAAAAAACCAATTTGTGGTTTTACAGTGTACGATCAGGCAAGAAAAGCAGCAAAATTAGGAATTGAAAAATAGTCCTCAAGAAATGTCTCCTCTCTGCCTTTGTGCGGCAAATCACTGAAGTGAGCAGATTGTATTAAAGTTAAAAAAACAGTAAAATGGTGAGACACAGGTTTGCCTATCTACATAGCATCCTGATTTGTTGTATATACCATGTCGCAAGTAGAATGTTCACAAACCATGGCTTCTGTATTTTCATAAGACTGGGAGAAAAAGAATCATTTGGCATTAAACATGCTACCTTTGATGCAAGTCGTTTAACCGATTCATCCATTTGGTTCTGATGTTCCTGAGCAGGAGGACCGGCTGAAGTTTTGGCTGGGCTGGTACCAGCTGAAGGAACCAGAGACGGGGGGAGCTGGCTGAGAGGAATCTCCTGACAAGGATCACTGACTACACGGGAAGAAGCAGAGGCCAGAGTTATAACCGGTGGCATTCATTTGTGGTGTAAATTATGTATCTGTACTGCCGGAGATGTTTAATCTTCAAGAGAAACCTAAACATTGTTTGAATTTGGTGTTCTTTTCTCAGGTGTTACCAGTTATGGCTCCAGTATATATAGCTTCCGGCTATGTTTCTGTTAACAAAACCTTGGCACAAGAAGTCAACTGAAACAAGCGAGCATCTCCAAAGAAGCAAATTACAGAAAGGGTATTGTGCATGCACGCACTCACTCTCTCTCTCACACACACACACACATACACAAGTTTTCCCCTTGCTCTGACAAAATTGTCTCATGCTACATCGATTTCTGTTTTGTATCTTCATGTCAGAATTTTAAAATCAATCACATTTTGTCACAGTCTTACTCCAAAAAAGCTACAAATCAGCATATGGTATAGAAGTGTGTGCTGTGTGTGTGCGGAGAGAATGGAGAGGTAAGTAGGTAGATGAGTGGATAGACAGACATTAATTATGAGACAGGATAGTGCAGTGGTTAAAAGCAGCACTGCTGGCTATTTCTGCTGACTGCCATCTGCCATTAGCCATCAATTCAGCAGTTCGATTCTCACTGGCTCAGGGTGGACTCAGCCTTCCATCCTTCCGAGGTCGGCAAAATGAGGACCCAGATTGTTGGGGGGCAATATGCTGACTGTGTAAACTGCTTAGAGAGTGCTGTAAAGCACTGTTAAGCAGTATATAGGTCTAAATAATAAATAAATAAAATAATGGAACTCAACAGTAGTTTAGCTAAGAGCTCAAGGCAAAAAGCACTCATGCTATTATATGCAGACGGGATCTAACAAACAGATGACAAATAGGAGCTTTCCTTCTCCATTTTTCCTTTGCACCCGTTCTATCCTACCCTCAAATCCATCCCAATTTCAGAGGTCCTGCTAAATGTGCTGATTGGGTATTCTGTGAACAGGAAGTGGAAGGGAAAAGAATGATAAGTTAGAAGCAGGATTTGTGTCAGGCTCTGAACATTAAAATCTACTGAATCAATTCAAATTTTGTACAAATGCATCTTAGGAAAAAAAACAAATAAATTAAATATTGAATCTGTGGATTTGCCAGTGAGATAAGGAATATAGGATAGTATCTTCTCTTCATTATATATGGTTTACAGACTTTCCACTTTTTCTCTTTTAAATTAAGAGTTTATTTTCTCCTTTAGTCCCACAGAGCTCCTTGGGCATCTTTTAAAGTGTTGATCTTCTGGCCATCCACAATTTTATCTGTAGCTAACAACCCCTGGCTGAAGCTCTGTATCCTCTCTTCACACACCAGTTTTTGCACCATTTCTGGAGACAGGATAAATAGTTCCCTGTCACCAGTTGTCAAATCCATCCGGCACATATAAGATGGCACCTAGAATCCTATCCGTGTGGATAAAAAGAGGCTGACATACACTGACTAGGATCTGGACGTGATCCACACACTTTTCACTGAAGCCTGCAGGAGAAATTGCTCTTCAGTTTCCCAGCCAAAACATGATCCAAGTGAATGGCAGGCGGCATCATCAACACAATGAGCCTTTCACTTGTCCTCCTCCCCCCCTAACTTCTCCTTTTTGGGTTCCTCTAATTTTCTTTTCCTTTTTCAAGCCACTTTAGTTTCTTGACCTACAGCTTTCAAAACCTTTTTCCAGGACCTTTATGAGAAAAACCACACTCCAGTGAACAGAGGAGAAAAGAACCCCAACTTTATCTCCCATCCAGGCCAACAAGGAGTAATCTCACATTAGTGCAAGTGGACTGGATCATTGACTCCCAAGGGCAGAATTCATAAGGAAGTGAACTTTGCCAGCAAATAACTTTCACATTTAGTATAAAACAGACTGTCTACAGTATCATGGAGAGGTAGTTCTTGACTTACGATCACAACTGACACCAGAATTAACCAGAAGTTAAGTGAGTTTTGCCCCATTTTACAACCTTTCTGGACACAGTCAATCAGTGCAGTTGTTAAGTGGGTAACACGGCTGTTAAGTGAATCTGGCTTCCTCATTGACTTCGCTCGCCAGAAGCTTACAAAAGGGGAGATCACATGACCCTGGGACACAGCAAATCGCCATAAATAGGATTCAGTTGCCAAGCCTCTGAATCTTGGTCATGTGACCATATGGATGCTGGAATGGCTGGACGTGTAAAAAAGCAGCCCCGAGTCACTTTTTTCAGTGTCGCTGCAATTTTGGATGGTCACTAAATGAACTGTTGCATGTCAAAGATTACCTGTACAAATCGGATAAAATTACAAACAAAAAATAAACTAAAAACATCCATACATGACATTAACTCTTAAACATTTGAGGTTAGCAGTTTAAGAAAAGGCTATTCATTAATCTGTTGAAAGAGAAGAGTCTTAGTTGAATTCCAACCATCAAAAGTGAAGGAGATTGGGAAATCTTCAAAACAGAATTCATTTTGTTACTCTAGCACCACGATCAAGAAAACCCATATCACGAAATCAATTTCTTCTAGGATAGGAAGCTTTTAGTAATTGCAAGTCACAATTAGAATGACACCTCCTTTCATTCACCCTGAGGGGGGGATGTCCAGGATCCACAAATGTTGGTTCGATTGTAGGATGTTATGAAGCAAAATATACCATCTGCATTATTCCATATAACTTGCGTAAGATCTCATTATGCAAATGACATAAACAAGCCCATGAAGTAATTTGCATCACTTATACAACAATAGAATCTCTCAAATGATACAAATTGCTGTGGAAAATTGAACTGTTGCATGCATCAAAGCAGTGATCACCAACCTGTGGGCCGCAAGAACATTTGGCTGGGCCACAGGGGCTCAGGCTAGTACTAACTAATAATTAATATTGGGTGATAATGGCCTGTGGTGCTCCTCACAGCAGCAGCGCTGCGAAGAGAGCAGGTGGCAGAGGGAAACAGCCAGCCGCAACCCTCATAGCAGCGGTGCTCTGAAGGGGGGGATGGCCCTCCACCCCTAAGAATTTTTAAAAATTCATATTGGTGGTCCTCAGGATTTCAAATTATGAATTTGGTGGTCCCCGAGGTCAAAAAAGTTGGCAACCACTGCACCAAAGGACAGTAAACTAGGAAACATCTTTGGAAAAGAAAAAGCTTCAGCAGGCGACACCTGAGCAAATTAAGCTGATATTGAAATCTGAAGGGAGCTCCAAGTAGTGCAAAACAAAACACAAAAAGTTTCAGGTATTTCTGTGCTAGCTAGGAAGCATGCCGCCAAGCACTACCTACTGAAATCTCAGACTGGTCTCAAAGATGACAAACAATGTAAATACAAGTGGTCCTTAAGTTATGACCGTAATTGGGATCAGAAGTTCCATTGTTACACATGATGGTTATTAAATGAGTTGCGCCCCATTTTGCCACCCTTTTTTTGACATAGTTGTTAAATGAATCACTGCTGTTGTTAAGTGAATCATGTGGTAGATAAGTGAATCCGTCTTCCCCTGTTTTTAATTGTCAGAAGTCAACTGGAGGTCGCAAAAGATGATCAGAGGACTCTGAGATGTTGCAACCATCATAATAACATGCTACCCTGTTTCTCTGAAAATAAGACCTAACCGGAAAATAAGCCCTAGAATGATTTTTCAGGATGCTCGTAATATAAGTCCTACTCCCAAAATAAGCCCCAGTTAAGATCGGCAACCAGACTGATGAATCTAGTACCGTATTTCTCCCAAAATAAGACCCTACCGGAAAATAAACCCTAATGCATCTTTTGGAGCAAAAATTAATACAAGATCCGGCCTTATTTTGGGGGAAAGACAGTAGTTGCCCAGTGCCTGAATTCTGATCACCTGACCGTGAGTATGCTGTAATGGTTTTAAGTGTGAGGATCGGTTGTAAGTCACTTTTTTCAGTTAACAATTTTCAGTGACTAAACAAATAGTTATAAATTGATGACTACCTGTACACAGGGGTTTGTCTGTCTATATCAAGGTTTCCCAATCTTGACAACTTTAAGGCGGGTAGACTTCAACACCCAGAAATCCTCAGCCAGCCATGCTGGCTGGGAATTCTGGGAGTTGAAGTCCACCCGCCTTAAAGTTGTCAAGATTGGGAAACCCTGGTCTATATTAACAGGGGTAGTGGGGAATAGCAATTTTATGATTGGTTAATGGAAAATTTACTACCCTTTGGGAATGGCAATTCGCATAGCATACAAAAGCATATATAAATGCAGTTCTCAATTGATTTTTCCCCCCCTTGCATAGGAAAAAAAATGTTTTCAAACCTACTTTTGGGAGAAGCATTGCTGTTGGAAGCAATTTGTCGCATGCGACCTCCATGGCAGCTCAGGGCCACCAGTTTGGAAATAATAGCTGTCTTTCCAAATCCCACATTTCCAATTACAACAGCTCCCCTCGTCTCGGTCTGCTTGGGATTCTTCAACTTTTCTTCTATTGTTTGAAACAGCCAATCTCTTCCGACAAACACAGAGTCTGTTGTTATGCTTGGCACTTCGAACAATAATGGTTTTAGCAAAATATCTTGAGGCTTATAGGGGACAAAACGTGCTAAAAGAAAGAAAGACTTTATTAGAAGACAAATCAATGAAAAACAGGGTTTTGGGGTTTTTAAAAAAGAACTTAAATCCTACAAAAAACATCTAATCTGTTTTGAAATTCAATAATCAAGTCCAGATACAGTGAATCAATTTAAAAGGAAAGAAAAAACATATTTGTCCAGGCTATTCCGTTACTCTCATATGACTTGCCCTTCCAGCAGGAGTGCTAAACGAATCAGGAAGTTAGACTCTCTAATGAGCTTGCCAGATATTTCATCCAGAATGCTCTTAGGTTCAACAATCATGTTCAGTAAGCCTTATCCTAATTCTCCTGAATAAATGTGTGCTTTAAGACTTAAACAGATATGAAGGAGGATTAAGGAAGGGATGAAGATCCAGTATTTTATCCTATAAATTAGAGAGAGAAAAGGCAACAGAATAAGTCACAAGCTCTGAGAATACCCAATATGAAGATAGACAGCCAAGGCGGAAAAAAACCCTGGCAGCAAATTATAAACAAAGGTATCAAGCAATGGAAGATGAGCTCTGTCAAATATTGACTTTAAATGTTCTGGGCCTAGAACTTATTTCTTTGAAAAAAACAATATTTAAAAACAAACCACCTTTGTCATTCATGACCATTGTCATAAGGTGGGGGTCCTTGTTGCTCTCTGAGCTTGATTGTTTTCTTGAAGACGTTTCATTACCAAACTAAATAACATCATCAGTGCTAGGTGTTGGCATTGATGATGTTACCTAACACTGGTTATTTACCTAGTTTGGTAATGAAACATCTGCCAGAAAACAACCAAGCTCAAAAAGCACCAAGGACCCCACAGTTCAACCTGAGCTGCAAATAATCTCTTCTATTAACATAGTCATGGTCTCCACCTTTTAATACAAGTTCAAATTGAGGCAGGATGAATCAGTTCTAATAAATGACATAAAGAAGGAAGCTGTTGTCCATAAATATACCCTCTGCAGTTTCTACTGGTAGTATGGCCTTCCTAAAAAGGATAGTGCTCTTTTCAATCACGGATTTGGCAAAGTAGGTTTTACCTTTTATTTCTTGCTGAACTCTCCCTCCAGCAGTGCTGTGCCAAGGTAAGCGAATTGAGGTCCGCAAAGGAGTATTCCTCTGTCCATCCAAGTAGCTGAGATCTTCAAGCTTTGTGGAACTTGTTGCTGTGAAAAGAATAAGTTAATCAGAAAAGTAAGAGCTGAACAAGGCTGAGCAAAAGGATCACAGTACAGGTATACTCTTTGTAGCTACAAAAGAAGGAAACCACACAGTAGTCTACCAGTTTTCATGCATAGATCATAAAACCATCCTCCGATGAGACAAGTAAGGACACAGCATGATACCACATATTCTGATGTTGTTGCCATAATGTATCTTGGAAAGAGCCGATTTGCATGATGTATTAAGTATCACTCTATTTTTAGATACTTTTAAGTAGGAAAATTACAAGGGTTAAAATAAAAATAAAAACCACTACCTGTCAGTTCCTTGTTCTTAATTCTGGATAAGAAATGGAAGAAGAGGAGGAAAAAAGGAGTCGGGATAACAAAGCCATAATTTCAAGTTATATTCACTCTCAAGAAAATATTCAGCGATTATTCATACAAAGGAAGATTACCTCTTGTTGCCAAGCTAAAACAAAGAACATTTCTTTCTTTGAGAAAGAGAAGATGTGAAATTAATATGTTCTCTAAAATTCTTTGGAAAAACTGATATAAACAAGAAACAATAACAGCAGCAGCAACAACCTTTGAAATATTTCCTTGTCAGGACCACACAACTACTTTTGGAAGTTTTGTCACTCTAAAAATTGAGCCTTGAACTTCCATGAGTATGAAGTTAATTAAGAGTTAAATTACTACTCTGTATTAATATGTCAATCATAATAACCTATGGCTCTAAATCTTAAGAATTTATTACGCTTCAGGTAATTGTTGTATTATGAAATATCAGATACTCAAGACATTTCCATGTTCTTTTGAAGACATAATGTGACCAAAAATATTTTGCAGTAGGAAATAAATCTGTGCATGAAAGCCGCTTTTACTATGTATAATTTTCTATTTGTAAAGAAAATATTTTTCAAATATCCTACCACTGCCTAAATTGCCTGGGTCAAGGCTTCTTTCTTTCAATTAAACATATGATTTGTGATATGTATTATTTAATATAAAGTAGCACTGGAAAGGGTTTAAAACTGATTTATGGTTAGGCAGCATCTGACTCAATTTTAATAGGATGTTTGACATTCAAATTATGTATTAAACTTTCTGCTTTTCTATATGACAAGATAGCTGAGATGAATTTTAAGTCAATGGATATCCAAACGAGGCAAGAAAGATTTTGTGCAGCATTTAACAATAAATTACTATTGATTGGATTCCTAGTCTTTCTTTTCCAAAGATAACTGATCACTAAAAAAATTTTAAGAGGTTGAGAAACAGACTGGTGAACCTCAGATTTAATAAAGGAAGCTAATAAGAGGAGGTATATCGAAACAGAGAGTTCTGGTTCAAACCACAGACTGTTGTTATGAAGTCCTAGTTTTTGCTTTTTTAAGGGGCAGAGGCAGGGAGAAAGATTGCTATGCAATAGTACAACCTACAAAAGTATAACCTACAAGAATCTTGCCTTTTTAGAACTCTTGAGTTATGAAGCAGAAATTCAAGAAAAACCATGGTTAACATTTACATATAAATTAGGAGGGAGTCCCCAAACATATCCAACTGCAATGACTGGACTGCTGTTGAACCATTTTTCATTTACTGAGGAATCTTTGGGTTGCACAAGAGGAGAGACTGGCTAAGCTAGTAACAACTGGCATCTTGATATTTGTGTGATGTTTTACAAAAGAGCTGAACTCACTTTAGACATAATTTAGTTTAGAGATTTGGATAATTTAGTTCTTTTCCATTTAGGCAACATCTTCTCGCCTACTATGTTACATTTCTCAATTAATTCCAACTGAAGTAACAGCAAGATATATATCCAGGTATGGCTCTAGTTCTCAGATAAATTGATTTGCATAATTAATTTGAGATCAGATTTCTGATACAAATTGCAGTGGAGGAAAAAACCCATTAATTTAAAGATATTCCAAGTTTATTTGTATGTAAAGATTGAAATCCTTCAACTCTTAACACAACCACATACAAGTCTAGGAATTAAGGCATGAGCAAGCATATATATACAAGCCAGAAGCTGTCCTTAATCTGGAAGAATTATTTTTCTTTAAAAAACAAACAAACTAGAAATTCTGGAGATATTTCCAAAGATTTAAGCATCTCTTTGATTTAATGAATATTGCTAGAGATGAAATAACAGAAACTAAAAAGATTCAAAGACAAAAATAAGACAGCTGATAAACAGATCAGAAAAGCAAAGGGAGTAAAGTTAACTGTAATAACAGCTGAATAAAATGACAATCATTGGGGGTTTTGCTTTTATTTTTTGCCCTATAGCAGAAAATAAGGGCTTGGAAATAGAAGTAAATTTGATTAAAAGAAGAGCCATCCTATTACTCATAATTGTAGTTCAAGAAACTAGGTTTTAACATTAGCTAAACGCATTTAGCAGGAAACTAAATGCTGTTTGAGGGGAAGGGATCCACACTGAGAGACACCCAGAAGAATTACGAGCTTTGTAATTCCCACAAAGAACACAGGCAGTTCATCTCAAAGACGCAACACTACAACATGCGAGAGCCCAGTCCTTGAACTCAGATACAGCTTCTTTCTTCCCCCTCTTTAGAATCGCCATTCAAGGCCAGGCTAAGATCCAGCAACTCTTATCCATGCCTGGATTGTTCAAGCAGTGACATTTACAATGGAAAAGGCACCTCCTTGTCTAAGTGGGCCAATTGCATTAACAGGGAAAAGAACTCCAGGCGCTTGTTTGAACTTACGGAGCCACTTCAAGCTGGAAAGAAAATTGGAAAGCAGAGATCCATGGAAATGGGCCTCTGCAGTAAATTGGGGGAGAAGGAAGGAGGTCCATCGGGGATTCAAATATCTCCACAGAACTACAGAAGATGCAAGGTCACGTCTGGCTGATTCATCCGGCTAATAAAAAGCATAAAACCAACCCCCCCAAATAGCAAAGCATTGATAACTTTTACAGAACGCAGTGAAGCATGAGTTCCTAAACTTTGTAATATCGCGAATGGCCTCTAAAACAGTGGTTGTCAACCTTTTGGACCTCAGGGACCACTAAATTTATAATTTTAAATCCCACGGACCACGAATGTGAATATTTTAAAAAGATATATACATTTGTAAAACAATGATCAAAGAACTGCCATTTTATTAATATAAAAGGCACCTATTTAATATAACAAAAATTTAAAAACTTATTTAATAACAAATCTTTAAAGGTTGTTAAATTGTAGAAAAATTATTAAAGTTAGTTCAATTATTACAAAATAATTGAAGTTTCTTTAAGTATTACACATTTTAGTGTGAAATTTGTTCCTGAGAGAGAGAGAGAGAGAGAGAGACAGACAGACAGACAGACAGACACACACACACACACACACACACACAGAGAATGAGAAAATGACAGAGAAAGAATGAGAGACAGACACAGAGAGAGAGAGAGAGAGAGAGAGGGACACACACACACACAAGAACCATACAAAAAAATTCAAATAATCTCCAGATTTTCCTGAGGACCACCAAAATTTTCAAACGATCCACTGGTGGGTCTTGGCCCACAGATTGGCGATCACTGCTCTAAAATGATAAACGGATTTGTGCGATCTCCCAATGAAAAACACTAAGCGTTAACTAAGTAAATAGAATTGCTGCGGTTGGCACATGGTTTTGAGAAATGTTTCGATCCATGGGTTTAGTCCTCTCTCAAAGGTTGCTTCAGGTAATTTGCCCCCGGGTTTGTCTAGATAAGTCCAGGCAAAACAGAAATGGATTTTGACAGCCGAACTGCTTTGCCTACACAGACTGATCTGCTTTTAAAATATACTGAGATTATTCTTCAACTTGAAAGTGACCGCTTCCCTCTCTTTTTTATGTTTAAAATGTATTGCTCTGCAACCTCTTGCAGAGGTTTTATAATAGTTACATAACTTTGCAACAGGAAGATTATGCCACATTAAGCGGTCCCAAAGCTGGACAAGGTAATAATACAGCAACTGTCCTTGGAGCAAATTCAGAATATCGTTCATTCTTTTACGTTCAGAGTCCTGAATTAATCAGAGTCCTATGACAAGATGCAAGAGAATACTGTAAGCTGTTGATATAGCGTGCCTGAGGCTCTGAACCATAGCCTGTCAGTGCAAGCACACTACTTTTGATGTGTAGAACAGCAAACAGCTTACTCTCTTGCAAATAAACCCTCCAATCTCTCTGTGGGGAAGGGGAAAAAGAGTCAGGCAAAAGAAAGATTGTGCACAGAACTTGCTTGCTTTTTCTCCCCCCCCCCCAAGCTGCGTCTGTCTGTCTGTGATAAAAAACTTTCATCGAAATTAAAAACGCACAAAATACGAATAGATAAATACATAAAAAGATCTATATTCAGATACCAATGTCTAGATCATATTGAAGCACAGCATCGTTTACCTGAAAATATTCAGAAAACGATCCAATATATGCCCTCAGCTTACAGCTGGTCACGATGTGATCTACAGTTTGATGTAGGACCCCACAGTGTCACACTAAGGGGAGGATGTTATACCCATTTATATAGTGAATCCCGACAGATATCGTGTGAGGTCCAAATCCTATTCAGGATTATCCATTGCTGGCAAGGTAGAACCTGGCACCTAAGATCATCCTGGATCTGCCCCAGGCATCTGATGGACCCGGGTAGGTTCCAGAGGGAACTTGGCCTTTCCCTGCGGTTGAGGAGCTCATGGTCGCCTGGCATAGTGTGCCTGGTGGCTCTCTAGATCGAGTCATGCCTTTGCGGCCTCTGACTCGGCGCCGAGTCTCCTGCGCTCCCTGGTTCTCCGAGGAGCTTAGGGAGATGAAACGCTGGAGAAGACGCCTAGAGAGCAATTGGAGAAAAAACCGCTCGGAATCCGATCGCTCCTTGGTTGGGGCGCATAGCAAGTCCTACCTGGGTGTGATCAGGGCGGCAAAGAACAACTATGTTGCCGCCCTTATCGTGACTGCAGATAACCACCTCGCTGCTCTGTTTCGGATGACCCGTTCTCTTCTCCAACTGGAGAGGTGGGGTGAACCCCTGCAGGGGCGTGCAGAGGAATTCAAGAGTTATCTGCAGGATAAGATCGATAGGATTTGGAATGGTTTGGACTCCGATTGGGGGGGTCCAGACGGGTTGACGAGGGCAAGTCTTGAGAATGTTTTTTGGGATGAGTTTGATGCTGTGACTCCTGAGGACC
>JANHFO010007489.1:32360-45959 GCA_032468095.1 Pareas carinatus
CTAATACAGCCTTCTAATATTTTGTTTTAACATATTTTAATGTTTGTTATTGTGTTATTTTAATTTGCTGTACACCGTCCTAAGTTCGTGAGGAGAAGGATGGTATAAAAATCTAATAAAATAAAAATAAATAAATAAATAAATCTATATGTCTTCCTTTGTTTGGGCATTCAACAACTCATTTGGCTTGTACTATTCACCTTACAGTACTCTCTTACAATTCCTTCCTCTCCAATCTCTCTGCTCTGCAAGTAATGGGAGGGGTAAGGGTAAGGCAAAGAAAAGATTGCCTACCAAAATCATGTCTCCCCATAGCAGAGAGGTTAGAGAGGAAAAAATTTCAAGAGAATAAGCTGTTATGCCCAATCAGGACAACGCACACTGACTGCAATGGTGATCATGTGACTCAGGGATGCTGTAAAGGTTGCAAATTGGCTGTAAATTAATTTTTTCAGCACTGTTGTAACTTCAAATGATCACCAAATGAGTGGTCAATAAGAGAGAACTACCTATAAATGAGCACCAACATTATTTAATATCTTGGTTATCAACAAGGGATCTAAACAGGGATGAATTGTAATCCCATTGCTCTAACTTTTATCTAAATGACTTGATAAGATTACCTACAAAATTTGGACTTTCATATTCTTAAACTGAGACAGAAATTTGTTTCCACTTCATTACAGACAGTGTAGTAATATTATGTAGGACTCTATATAGAAGCTCAGTAGAGCCCTTTGTGCAATTCTGCAGGAAGAATGAACTATCAAAAGACTAAAATCATGAGTTTGGCTAGAAGACCTGAAAGTCATGCCAGGCATATAAATAGGCACTCAAGCGATCATGCAATTTGAGTGTCATTTTCCATACATCCTTAAATTAACTAGGGCACCTCCTACCTCCGATTCAGCCCCAAATGCTAAAATCTGTATATATTCCATCTTTATTTCTTGCAAAAAGAAGGTGATAGCTGTATTCCTGCTGCCCTCAAATTATTTGCAATAAAAACACTGGCATGGGTGCTGTTTTATACACAGCAGAGTCAGCCTCTGGTTTAGATTTACTGGATTAAGTCCAATCCAATGGATTGACACTTCATAGCAACCTCATTAGAAAAGCAAGGCATGTCACTGGATGACCAGTTCTTACCCATTTGCTTAATATACTTTTAGCAGCATGGATAAGTTCTTCTCACTAAGGCAACAATCCTGTCCACCCATCCTATGACGGCTATATTTTTAACCAAGAATGAACTACATGATCCATAAATACAGTGGCGAGGAATCTGAGTTATTTAGGCTTCACAAAAGATTCATTTCATATAAAAATAAAGATAGGCAGGAACCCCCACCATCCTGATTTAAAACTTATAGAAACAAAAAGAAGAGAATTCATCAGGAATGTACTTGACTACATGTTAAAGTACTTTCATATAGGACAAACGTCTCCTCTCAAATCAAGGGGATATGAACCTCTGTTCCCTGACTAGAATTTTATAAAATTGCATAGGGGGCTTTTGCAAGAACTATTTATTACAAGTCAGACTATTCTACAAACAGATTAATGATTTGTGTTGTACTTTTAAAAATTCCTATTGTTGAATGTCTGCCCATTAGCTAAAGGATAGATTTAAATTTACGAGAAATGGCTTATGCTAATACATCAGCAGCATTAAAGGAAAATGTTTTTACTTAAGGAAAACAAAATCTGGAAGGCAATCAACATTAATTCTTCAGTTCTTCCTTACCTGCAACAGAATTGGGTCGAGGCATTCCTAACGAGCCACAGTTCTGAATATACGTAATGGGGCCATCTCCAGAAGATGCTTCCACTTTTGACAAACTTTCTGAGGATCCCGTTGTCTCCTCTTCTGCAACTGGCGAACAATTATCTATCCTTCGATCAATAATTCCTTGGTGTACACCAGTTCTGAGATTTCCTTCTTTAGTCCATTCTAAACTTGATCCGCTCCGGTCATCATTTTCAGATGAACTTGTGACTGTCCCTAAAAACATGACAAACAAAAATCCATAAAAAATACACTCCTGGATAAGACTAGTACAGTTTTGGTTACACCCACACAATCATGGGAAATTTTGAATTGACATAAGGAGAAATGATAGCTATGCGACCCATCTGGCAAGTCTACAAGTTCTTTCATGTCACTTAAAATTACAATCCTTGGGAAAATATAGGACAGTTGCTATAAATGTTCTTAGTTTTGACTATATAATGTACGCCTCTTAACATTCAAGAAAATATGCCATGAAAAATACTATCATTTTATTGCGATGACTAACAACTCAAACGCTACAAAATACATACAAATCTGAAGAAAACCTTATGGTATGCTTCCATATGACAGAATTATTAAATGTTTTGATTTTTTAAAAAGTGGGTCTTTGATATATTATGAAACAAAACTCCCTTCTGATTTCCTAATTGAGGCAAGAGGTTTTCCACTCAAGTCTGCAACCCTGAAAAGAAGGCATCTTGCCAAATATCCCCCTCTCCTTTTCTTTTGGCCACCCGCCCAGACCTTTCTCTTCTTTAGCTCCCTGGAAAAGACAAAATTCTGCCTTAGCTTTTTTTTTTAATGTCAGTGGAGGCAGAGACAATTTCAACTCAGGCAATAAAACACCAAAAAGAGAAGGAAAGCTATCTGGGCCAGTAAAAAGAGAGGGGGGAGGAGGGGAAAGTAGCCTTCCACTCAAAGGAGCTACTGGCCCAGAATAACATAGCAGGAATGGAACTAGAATGGAAACCGACTTAAGTGGCATAGAAGAACAACTATTTTCATGGTTGAGCAAAGCTTGCCCTTCCCTCCACAAGAAAACCTTACAAAAGGCATACTTATTAAACTCGTACCGAAGGAACATTAATGCTAGTAATATATTTGCACACATAAAACTAGGTTTCGAAAATGAGACTCTGCTTCCCTTACCAAATAAATGCAGAATAAATAAATCTATGAGGAACTCATGGAATATTTCATTACTAGTTTTGTATTCTTTTAATGCTGTGAAGGTGACTTGAGATTTTTGTGAATGAAAAGACGGGAAATAAACTAAATAAATATTTCATTATTAGTTTTGTATTATTTTAATGCTGTGAGGGGACTTGAATGAAAAAAATGGTAAATAAACTAAATCGATAAATGCAAACAGAAGAAACTTAGTGAGGTCCATCATTTTCATTCCATTTTGAAATTTATCTTCCAAAAACTGCTACGGTCTTTCAATATTTGCGGGAAAGTATATGCGACAGAATGATGCATCTTATATACATTTTTTCTAACAGTGCCAAGAATAAATGATATGAACTTATGTACATATGTACAGATACGCTTTCAGGATCTTTATTCTTCCAGATATTTTTCCTTGGCTTTCTTCTAGATTTTCTAAAGCTTTAGTTTTAGCTAAGATCTCTACAGCTTACTTCGTATTCATTTTACACGCCCAATTTTGAACTAAGCATGCAAACCATTTCTTAATGTAAAAATTCCTCTGCTTTCACATCTTAAAAATAAGCAAATTGTCTTAGTTCTTGGAAGACAAGCAGCATTTTACCAGTGTCCACTGTTTGTCTTCACTACCAAGTTTGACCTTGCTACAGCAACTTCAAAGTAAAACAGTTAAATGCTTTTGTGTACTGTCACTTCCCAGCATAACAAAAATTTTAATAAATCTTATTTGCATTTCTTTATCAAATGTATATAGCTGCTCATTTCACAGAAAGCAACTCTTAAGTGTCTAGCATGTACATTTACTTCAGAATTCTTTCTAATTTCATACATACTGGTGCTGTTTTTCCAGAATAAAATAACCAATTTTCCAGGCAATTAAATCTGGCATGGAAACTTCCAATTAACCCAGACATCACTATGGGGATAAGCCTTTTGCTGAGCAATAGAGCACTAGATCACTCATAGGCACAATATATGAACAATTATTTCCATATTTTAGACTTCTGTTTTCAGAGGTCCTTTTAGGTTAGTAACAACTATACAGTGATTGCAATAGATCTCCAAGATTTTGCACACAAGCCTTGATTATACCTAGGTAATACTGCTGAACCATTTACCCACCATCTTCACACACTCAGATACCACAAATCCTCTGCACTGTGCTACAGTAATAAGTCCTCAACTTGCAACCATTTATTTAGTGACCATTCGAAGTTACAACAGCACTGAAAACATGACTTATAACTATTTTTCACACATAACAACCATTACGGCATTCCCATGGTCACATGATCAAAATTTAGATACTTGGCAACTGGCATGTATTTATGACGGTTGCAGTGTCCTGGGGTCACGTGACCGTCTTTTGTGACCTTCTGACAAGCAAAATCAATGGGGAAGTCGGATTCACTTAATAACAAACTTTAACAACTGCAGTGTATTTAACAGCTGTGGCAAGAAAAGCTGTAATATGAGGCAAAACTCACTTAACAACTGTCCTGCTTAGCAAAGGAAATTCTAGGCTCAATTGGGATCATAAGTCAAGGAATACCTGCATATGTGGAGGATAAAGAAAATGACCTTGAGAGAAATATCCAGGAACTACTACCTAGGCAAGGAAATATTTGAAATATATTGCAAATTCAGAACAATAGTATTTGTGAAAAGCTCAGGCAGACACTTCCCTAATTCGGAGGAGGAGGAGGAGGAGGAACAGCACAATCAGGCTTGCAAGATTTTATTACTACAAACAATCTCAATAAAAGTAATTTTAGCCTTCTTCCAGAGTTGATTTCCTGATCTGTTCTACCTAGTAGGGCTGATCATATATCTCTAGTGATAGAATGAGAATCTTTCCATAAAGGCCTTCCTGCATTTCTTACTAAGGGCCAAATAAGAAATGGATCAATATCAAAATCATGAGAGCCAGCTTGGTCTAGTGGTTAAGACCTCAGGCTAGAAAGCAAGAGACTGGGCTAAAATCCCGCCTTAGCCATGAAAGCCAGCCGAGTGACCTTGGATCAGTCACTCTCTCTCAGCCCAACCTTCCTCACAGGATTGTTGTTGTAGGGAAAATAGGAAAAGGAAGCTGTGTTGGATATATTCACCTTGAATTACCTGTTAAAATAATAAAGGTGGGATATGCAGTAAATGAATGAAATAATGAAGTGAATGAAAACATATCTCGTGTTTTACCTAAGTGGTCAACCTGCTTCAAATATGTGTAATAATAATTGTTTGTGGACACATCCTGAAGGAATGAGGATGAGGGAAACTTCTTTAAAACAGTTATCACTAGACTGGTTGGTATTGTCCTTGCTTTCTACATGAGCTTCAAGGATAAGGTCAACTTTGAAGACACTTCAACAATATCACAGTGGTACTGAAATCTGAAGAAGGAACTTTGAAATTCATAACTCAAGCTATTAAGTACTACATCATAGCAATATTATCAGTTTCTACAACAAAACTGCAATCTTCCCCATCCAACATATATCCCTGAAAATCACAGTCTTGTAATAAATGAAGTCAGGTTTTCAGCTTCCTCTAGCCCAATATCTAGCCCAATCAGGGGGATAAGTAAATAGAACACAATTAAATACCTAAAAAAATAGTCAAAAGAATCCCAAAGAATGACATAGTATCAAATGAAATACGGTTTTAGATTTTTTTTAAAAGAAACTAGAGTCAAGCACTACCAAGAATTAAGATAAAAGAGCTTCAGCTTCTGCCGCATTTTCTTTGCAGCAGATATCCTTTGCAAACACAAAAAAGCAAGCTGCAGAAGAGACAGCCAGAAGTGACTGCATTAGTAGGCATTAAACTGCTTACCTATAATTCCACTGTCCTTGCTTTCCAACGTGGAGCTTGGGCTGCTAATGGTCCCACAGGGACTACTTTTGTTGGCCACTGTTTTGTCAGCACAGCTATTCAGAGTAGAGCAGGGACTATCGGTGCTAGGCGACGTAGTGCTGCTCGTTAGTGTAGAACAGGGACTGACTCCTTGACTAGCTACTGTGCACTATAAAATGAATGAAACAAGGAATTAAGAAACATAGCACAGATCAATCCACAAAGAGAACAGTTCATATTCGGGGTGGGGGGACTCAAAAACCTCTGCACAGACACAAAAGTTTCCTTGAAAGTCTTTCAAAATGATCTGTTAAATCCTTTTGAGGGAATTGGTTCAGCTATGACCACATAAGAAGTTAAATCAACTTATGAACCCTTGACACTCTAGGTCAGAACTGTAAAGGATTTTCTGAAATACTGGTGAAAAATCATCAGATCACCAAATGTTAAAAGCCAGCAATACAAAACCCAACTATTGGGTTTTCAGAATGAAGGTAAAATGCAGATTATATTTCATTAGCTTTTTAAAAAACAAAGCCATCTAAAAGATCTTTTTTTAAACCATTTGGTCATAACTGATACTAGGTTTAGAATGAAGCAGACTAATAAATCACATATACTTTATTTATTTAGACAGAGGTCTTCAAATATTTTATAGAAGATTTTCTCATATCATGCTAAATGATAAATTTGTCTAATTAAAAAACATTTAATTAAACATACATAGAGTTCACATGCAAAGTAGCTGTGTAACTTTTGTTGTAAAGAAAAAAAATCATCATCTCCACTTGCATCATGACTCAAAACTGATTTCCAAATGTCAGACAAAAATTGTATTCAGTTAATTTTTCTACCAGGACAGAATATAATATAGCTTTGTTCCACAGATCCAACAAGTAAAGTACCATACCCTGCTTCATTGTGGTCTTAGACAAGAGAGGGGACAAGATGTAAATATTCTAAATATTTTTAAAAATATTTTCTAGGCCAAATAGTTTGAATCAGTTGAATTAAAAATAATTACTCAATAGTAATCTAATAATCTTAAGCGGTGTATCTTTAAGAAGTGTGTCTGTAGAAAAAGCAAAGGAAAATTATTAATAAATATATCACATATTTATTACAGGCAAGTCCTCAACTTATGACTACAATTGAGCCCCAAATTTCTGTTGCTAAGTCAGTTTTTGAGTGACTTTTACCCCATTTTACAATTTATAGTTACAGCTGTTAAGCGAATCACTGAGATAGCTAAGTTAGTGACATGGTTGTTAAGTGAATCTGGTTTCCCCATTGACTTTGGTGATCACATGACCCTGGGACACTGCAAACGTCATAAATATGAGTCCGTTGCCAAGCATCCGAATTTAGGTCATGTGATCATGGGGATGCTGCAACGGTCATAAGTCATATTGTTAACACTGGTCACTAAATGAACTTTGGTAAATCGAGGATTACCTGTAGTTATTCGTATGACACATTTACATGTTCTGGTGAAACATTTTGAAAGCAAGGAATACGTAGCATTTTAGATTGAGACTATTAAGACTTATTTTCCATTCGCATACCATAGTTTCATGTTTTTCTTCTGTGGAGATATGGGCAGAAGCCGGAAGCCCTTCTCCCAGTAAAAACCCAAGTCTTGTCATCAGTTCCTGAGCTGCTGGTGAACAGCTTGATTCCTTCTCTGACTTCGCTTCTGTTCAAAAAAAGATATTTTCAAGAGAACAAAAAAGATTAATTAAAGTTTGTATTCACTTCAAATGATCATAGCTTTCAAATAATGAAATTTAAACAGGTATTTGTCAACAAATTTTATTTTGCTATATTCTAACAAAACTCTATTAAAAAGCACCTTTAGATTCCATTATAAAGAAGAATTCTCCATATAGAGGGACATCTTACCACACGTTTAACTTCTGAAACAGAAGGAATCAACCAGGCATAAATACTAGCTCTGCAATCTAGAACTAAATTATTTCGGTTTTGTATCCTACATGAGTTTTTAGAATATAAAGAATGCCTTTCTCTCACACACACATAAGCAGAATTTAAAGATGCTATTTTTCCCTGGAAGAAAACACAAAAATGTACAGAATATGTTTGTAAAAGTACATGGTTCTACATGAGTTTCTTTTATGTATGTGTGTACCATATGTATGTATGTCTGTGTCTGTACACCTACAACTATATTTTTATGGAAATTAATAACAATTTCTAAAATGATTCAGAATGGAGATGACCAAAAGAGCCCAATGTGATTTTTCTATACTCTTCTGTGCTAAAAAAAACATATCTATGAAACTATCTATCAGCGTAATAGGTTGATGCCTCATGTCTGATCATATGAAACAATTCGGTTAGCAGCTATGCTACTAACCAAAATACCTTCAAGCCTAGATGTTAGCAATAGCAATAGCACTTACAGTTATATACCGTTTCACAGTGCTTTACCGTCCTTGCTAAGCGGTTTAGAGTCAACATATTCCCCCCAACAATCTGAGTCCTCATTTTACCGACCTTGGAAGGATGGAAGGCTGAGTCAACCTTGAGCTGGTGAAAATTGAACTCATGGCAGTTGGCAGAATTAGTCTGCAATACTGCATTCTAACCACTGCACCACCACGACTCTAATGTTATACTGTTATATTTGGTTGTTTGCATTGCTAAATTTCTGTTAAATTAATACATTTAACGTATAAACAAATTTGTTTTATGTTTTTCAATTGCACCAAGAATTCCATGAGTGAACAAGCATGGTTGTTTTAGAAGAAAATTGCCTTTTAATTCTTGCAATCAAATAATATTCTAGCATACTAATCTCCCCATACACAAAAAGCTATAGGGCTTCCTGCTTGTGCAAGAGGTTGGACTAGATGACCTCCAGGGTCCTTTCTAACTCTGTTATTCAGTCAAATAGCATCAACAGCTGGAAAGGGGGTATTAAAATGGGAGAAAGTGTTGAAAACATCGCCACCCATGGCTGATAACATAATCCAATTTCTTCCATTGTACGATTGTTTTATATGAAAGTATAGACAGAAATTCAAGCCGGAATCTGTTCTATCAGCATTGATTAGCCAGAGTAGACCAGCGCGGCATGATAGGCGGCCAATAAATTTACCAAATAATTAATGATATGATAAAAGATAAAACAATTTCAATAAGATTTTAAATGATGTCCATTTATAAGAGAATATTCTAAAGCAAGGCTCCACATGCTTCAGTTTTACTTGGCAATCCATTTTCTTATAAAAAATATCTATGATGCTCTGCAGAAACACATGATCTTCTTGTAATTAACTAGTCCAGAAAATGAGACTTGTCTGTTTTCTCAGCATTCTCTGTCATGCACATTACAGTTTCACTTGGTTTCATCCAAGGTGAATTCTTATAATCTGCTCCCTGCCAGCCACATCTCCAGAGACCTTTTCATCAACTATAGAGGTTAAGGGGAACCTTCATGTCCAAACACAGTTAATTCTGAATACCAGATGCTCAAGACAAGAAGGGGAATGCTCTTGTCATCATATAACACTTGCAAGCTTTGTGCATAGATTTAGCAGCTATATGCAGTTGAAACGATATATGAAATCGAGTAAAAATAACTAATTACAGCAGCAACCTGATTACAAGAAAAAGACAATGTTTAATCTACACAGCGCACAATTCCTATGACCACATTTGTGCCGTTATCACTGTGGTTGACATTACAAAAAAGCAAATTTGTGAAACAAGAGATTCAAAGAACTTGCCCAAAGCATGTTGACTACGTTTACTCAACTCACTAAAACACAGTTTGTTTAATCAAGACTTATTCAAAAATTACTGTAGCTAGTTTCTCATATTATATTAAAACAAGACAAAGTGCTTTGTGTGAACAAAGGCCTTGTCTTCTTCTCCAATGTATTAACTTTTCTTTCAACCTTTTTTACTCCTTACTTTATAAGCAGCCTTTTCGTGGATGAATGTTTTGTGAAAAGTAGACGATGAAGTAAAAGAGCTAATCTAGAATTGAAGATGTTTGATGGATGAAATATATACATTTAGAAAGCCTTCAATTACAATCTATGACACTGCCAGAGCTTTCTTAGCAACAGAAATCCCAATTTAATTACTGATTAGAGACAAATCTCTCTGAATTCCATTCAATTCTATATTAGGTTATTTATCCCACTTATTAAACTTGCCAAAGATTCAAGATGCTTAAATCATAATATTGCAATTTAACTATCACTTTTCCCCAATTATGAGCATCTTCACTCAAACTAGCTCCGCAATCCTTTACCCAGCAGATCACACAAACATACACCTAGTGCTCCTAGGATAAGCAGATAAATCTCTTCCCAAATCAGAATCAGCTTTTCGTAGCTAAAATAAACAAATTGAGTAGGTAGGCATTAGAAAGAGCATCTAACAAAGACTTGTATGAATCTGATCTGAGAATGCTTTTATAATGTATGATCTTATCATGTCTGTGAGATATGCTATGGCATTCATATAATGCCTGATATGCCAAAAATCTTAGTTAGCAATGGCTTTGCTATCTTAGCTATTCGAGTCCATTCATGAAGGTCCTTTCTCAAAAAACTGGAATTACTATACCAATCTTTCCATGATTATAAGCAATGCAGAATAGACAAAACTAATCTCTGCAGCCAATGCAAATAATGAGGACAAAAAAGGCCATAGATACAACTGTGATTTCTTCTACCTATTTTATCAAATATTAGACCTACTTTTATTTTGTTGTCACAATTAGTTGTTATTTTTAATATATTAAATGTAAATAATATATATTACATGCAGACTAGTGATCATTTGGCACAGGAATATGCTGTCATATCGGACTGATAGACTGGAGATTTAAATCAACAAACTATCAAAATTAGTGTCTTTCTTCAGGTTTCTATGATGTTCTTTAGCCACTGTTCTAGATTAGAAGCCCTGGACCTCTCTGTTGAATAAACAGAGCTAGTAAAAAATAGGGCATTGGAAATGATAGAAGAGTTCTTATGCACTATCAACTACAATCTTTCTTCTATAAAAAAAAATCACTTTCTGATCAACAAAACAGCCAACCCCTCCCAGACATTGCATGCACATCTCATAGAATAAAAGAATGAGCACAGCATTTTGAAGAAAAGATTCTCAAAACCAATAGATTATAACTGTCAAACATTTTTGGCTTGAAATCTAAGGATACATATAACTATAATTGGAAATTTAGTAGTTGTTTTAGCTCTCCATTAATTTCCTAAATCTACGGGGGGGGGGCATAGTACACTTCTCACTGAAGAACAAGGCAGGTGGGATGCGAGAGAACAGGCAGACAAAGCTTTCAATTCTGCTAGAAAAATCTATGCCTCAAATACCAAAAGATTTTGGGAGTTTAAGCTCAAAAAAAACAAGAAGATACTTTACTTCACTAGATGTTATATACTGAATTTACTGATGTCAACCAGTTTGTAAATCTAAAATATAATGCTGAATATAAAATTCTTACTATATTACAAATACTTATGGAGCATTTGAATGTAATTTCTCACTGACAGTCACTGAAACTGCACTCTGTTATGCCATGGTCAAATTTAATGAACATGGAACTTTTCAAGAATACCAATTAACTCCAGGGTCAGGCTGTTACTAAGTCTTGCTGACACAGTCATCTATTGTTATTGCTGTCTGATTTAGCAAGCTTTTCACTGCTGTGGCAAGGCACATCACTTTAACATGGCATAAGTGGAACACTCTTATTTGGAGAAAAAAAAAGAACCTGAAAGCAAGTTCAGAAACTAACTCCAGGCAGGCCTCTCCCGTTAAAAGTGACCCCATAACCAACAGACTAAATTTGGCTTGAAGATTATGTACACATCATTCCCGAATGTCAAGCAACCAAACACAGCATATATTCGCCAATGTGAGGTCTGTAAAACATTCACCACCTTTTCCTTTTCAAGGCAACAAACGCCCCGCCGTTCAGTCAAAATGAAACTATTCCAAACACACCGGCTTACCATTCTGGTTAGCTTCTGTTGGCTCCAACACTTTTCTCATTGGAACGACAACTGTATCTGCAGGTATGCGAGGACTTTCCACATACTTGGGCTTCCTAACTGGACCTGAAATGGGAAACACTCATTATTACCTTTTGCAGTATTTTTCCAAAGGGAATACAGACTTCAGCAGACATGATCAGAATGCACTAAAAGCAGAAGCTCATCATGCAACGACTCTCCCCGACATATATTACAGTAGTTACAGCAATCTCTCTCATACTTCCACTTGTGCAGTCTGTTGTCAGGGGGAAAGGCAGCAACAGCAAGCTGTATTTAGGCTCACTTTTTGGAATGTAAACTCTTCTGTGGAACAAAAGCAGATTCCTAGCTGTGATGCCCCTGAAGCAGCCTCCAGCATATGTAAAGAGGGTGGCTCTGACATGATCAAAAGCCACACCAGCACCAGCACTGGCCTCTGGAGGCAAAATCTCAGTTTTTCACCTCAATTGGAAGATGACCCTTGTTTAAATCTTTGAAACTGGGAGGCAGTGATCACAAAGGCAGCTTGCAGCATTAGCCCTCTTTAATACCCCTTGTCTATAGCTTTATATGACTGAGTACTGTATTTTTGGCAAGCCGATGATGCACAGTGATGAGAGAAAATAAAAGGGGAAAAAAAAACCCATTTGGCAGCTCTCTCAATGTTTTCATTTTAAAAGAGACCTACAGCCATTTGCCAACAGATAGCTATGCTAAGGCAAAGCATATTCAGTATTTTAGAAGCGTGCCTTTCACTTGGGTCGATGTGGAGGTAACTGTTCGTCAAACAGATTTCATCAAGTGTAAAACAAAACAAAAAAAGACCTAAGTACTTTCATTGCTGTATTTAAATTATTAATGACAATGTACTTTACCAAATGCAACAATTGCTGGAGACCTTAAAGGAACAATAGAATTTGTAGTCACAATGAAAATACTGCCATCTAAAGTTTCTTTAGAGAAAGGTTTTCAGTACTAAGGCAATAGCTTCGATCTGGGCTGTCCTACATTCCTCACTGCAATCTGTCATCCTACCCACCCTGCAACTGAACAACTATTAGAAATCAGATCCACAGCAGCACCGAGAGTCACCATCCCCCTTGCATTTTCACTGTTGCAACCAAACACAGTTTTTGCATCATTGCCATTAACTGAAACAGCACTTGTGAAGAAATGCCACATACTCCAGCAACTGAAATCCATTATTTCATCACAGCTTCCAGGTGTAGCTCCTGCTACTGAAGAATGTCCAAACATGCAAACACATGGACAGGAATGTTCCTTCCATCATAGCATTCTATAATCCGTCAGCCAGTAAGCAACAACGTCACTATTGCAGATGTATAGGTGTTTGGATAATGGGAATAAGTACTGTATTATTATTATTTTTGCATTAAAATGGACAAGGAGCTATGACACCACAAGGAGAAGCTCACCAAAAAAACTCAAAGCAATCACTATCACATTGTAAAACAAAATTGAAAATTCATCCTTTACACCAGTGGCCGCCCACCAGTGGGCCGTGAGAAAATTTTGGTGGTTCTTAGGAAAATCTGGAGATTATTTGAATTTTTTTGTATTGTTGTATCGTGTGTGTGTGCGCGCGCACGCGTGTCTGTCTGCCTCTTTTTTTCTTTCTCTCCCTTTGCCCCCCCCTCTCCAGCAGGTGCAAATATCACACTAAAATGTGTAATACTTAAAGAAACTTCAATTATTTTGTAATAATTAAACTAACTTTAATAATTT
>JANHFO010007492.1:20263-36433 GCA_032468095.1 Pareas carinatus
TGACAAGATGAATGTACTTTATGACTATGAATGTATCTTATGCTTATATACACAAATGATTATGCTTATATATACAATGATTGTGCTTATTTATACAACTGATTATGAATGTATCTTAGATTGTTTATTGTATAAAGTATGTATATCAGATAAAAATTCCTTGAGTGTCCAGACACACTTGGCAAAATAAATTCTGATTCTGAATCTTGCCAAATTAATTTGACCTCATTTTTAATTGAACACCTTTAATAAGTAGTTGTAATACATATTATGCTTTTATTTCAGCAAAGCATTTGACTTTATGATATGTGGTTAGCTTGTTGGATGACATGTCAATTAGTGGATACATAACAGACTTAAAAATTGTATTCAAAGAATGCTCATAGATTGCTGCTCATCATATTGAAGAGGAGCGTGCACTGAGCATCTCAAGGACTAGCTGTTGGCTCGTACTGTTCAATACTTTCATTGGTGATTTAGAAGATATAGTAAAAATGTGAAACAACAAGATAGTGTGAAGTAGGGTAGGCAATACCCTGGACTAGACAATACTCTGGAAGAGAGAAATAAAATTGAAATCATGTACTGCAGCTAACAGAATGAAATTAAACAGAGATGAGGGCTAAATTCTTCAGTTAAAGAGGGAAAAGTCTAATGCACTGGTGTGGGATGATGGAATCTGACTTGGTAAAATCACTTGCAAAAATAGTATTAGTTGATTGCAAGCCTGGGGATGAGCCAGCAAAGTAATACAGCTGCAAAGAGAGCAAATGTCAAAGCGAATTTCAAAATCATAGAAAGTAATTGTTCTCTCTGATTTGCTTTGATCACTTCAACTGCTATATTCAGTTCACAGCGCTGTATTTTTACAAGTATTCACAGCAACCGTAACAAATTCAGAGAATAACAGCAAAAATGGTAAATGGTATTAAAATAGATTTTTTGATATCGAATAGATTATAATCTAGTGCATCTGAGCAGTTCTTTATTTTTCAATCTAAGAATTACTCAAAACAGTATGAGTTAATAAAATATCATTCCTACAGTCTGACTTCAAGGAAGAACATTTTAATTGTTGCTATTGGAAGAAACATATAGACATACTGCATTTTAAGTCTTCTAGAAAAATATATTCTTTGGCCATTTTTCCATGGAGCAAAATGTTGTTTAAGGCAAAGACATTATTACCATTTATGTATACATTTCCAGTGCTATCTTCAGGGCATTGCTACTCATTTACAAGATCATTGTAGTCTGCTATTTTTTAATTTTCCAAGCATCTCTCAGATTAAGTGAATTCTACTTTTCTATTATTCTCATACTGTATAAATGCTGTTTCATTAGCCTTTCACTGATGATATTTTTTTTTAATTTTGCTTTGGTTTATTACTGGCTTGCCTTTCCATCAAATTCTAACAGGAAGGAAATGATTTATTCAGCAGTTTCAAAGAGAACAGCAGTCATTCTAGAGGAATCCATTTATTGCATTTATTTATTTAAAAATCACATTCTTGCTTTCTATGCCAAGCAATACAAAATAAATGGTGTTTTGCAACAGAAAATCTCCAGACATGTAGCTTGCTGGGTGTGGGTTCACAGTCGCACATATTATTGGCACAATACACATTTCTTTTGGCTATATGCTGACTGGTATGGACCTCTAATAAAACTTTCAATCTGCAAACACTTATGTGAATGTTTGCTTCAAATATCAAGGTCTGGTGGGAATATAAATGATAAAACCTCACATTTTCTTGATTTCCATGTGTTCAATGCCACGTCTGAATTTTCAGTACATGAAAGATAAATTAAATATTAAATCAGGAGAACCAGAAATAGAAGCATAATTCAGAAAAAAAAACCAACATACCAGCCTATGCCAGATTTTTTTTATTAAGAAGAAAATAAAAAGTTTGATTAACTTTCTTTAGTGTTTCTGGTGTTCATCCAGTTTTTCCTTTAGGTTTATTGTTCTTTTCAAAAGTCAGAACAGTATAATACTGCAAGGACTACATTCTTATTTTCTGTTATAACAAATACTGCATGTGTTACAGGCTCCTAGAGTGAGATACATAACTACAGTCTGCTGAAAAGTCATACCAGGTTGTACACTGCATATCAAAGGATGTGAAAGAGGAAGGGGCCAGATGCCATTGGTGAAGAATTCAGGAATGTTAAAGTTGAAATGCGCTTCTTTAGCACAAGCAAGGAGAGCATCCATTTTTTTTGTCTTGAAATTCCCCAAGCCAACTCAAGATGCACAATGTTTAAGTTTAAGTTTAAGTTCATTTTTATTTTTATACCGCCCTTCTCCCTGAAGGGACCCAGGGCGGTGCACAGCCATTTAAAAACAACAGTAAAAACAACAATAACAAAGCATACAAGACAAAATGTAAAATAATTTAAAAATAGATAATAGTTCATGGCCAAAAAATTTAAAAAACGGAATATGATATTCTCAAATATTAGGACCTACAGGTAGTCATCATTTAACCGACCTGTTTAGTGAGCAAAGTTATGACAGTGCAGAAAAAGTAGCTTTATGCCTCATCCTTGCACTTACAACTGTCATAGAGTCCTTATGGTCACATGATTGAGATTTGGGCATTTGCAACCAGTAGACATTTATGAACGTCATAGCATCTCATGGTCACACGAGCATCATTTGTGGTGAAGTTCTTAATTCTTGTACTATAGTAAGTCACCATTTAATTGTCATGCCAATTATGACCTGTACACCCAACAAGTATATCAAGGCACACATGCTTAGTTGCACAACATCTTCTTTTAAATAAACATGTTCTGTGAGTCCTTCCTTATGGTCTGTAGACCACGCTTTACATCATGCTTCCTGGATGGTTGTCCATTATTATTTAGTCAATGATCCATTCTTACAAAATGTGGCTTAGTAGGATGAGTGTACTGGTGTTTGTGAGCTTCATATTCTTAAAAGTGACTTCACCTCAATGAAAGGTGTGCCATGTAAACAAAACAAAACAAAACACATTGAAGAACATATAACATTAGTTTAAATAAATAACTCTAAGTCTATTAGGACAGAGAATTCCATTTGTGTGTTTATATTCTTTTCCAATCAATGGTTTTCCAGTCAATTGAACGTGTTGCCAAGGTATGATGGATTATCTGCCCATGTATGTACTCCGAGATCTTTATCAGAAACTCTTCTCCAGATGTTCCCAAGATGTGAAACATAATTCTGGTGAAAAAGCTTTCAGTACCAATACTCCACTTACAGAAAACTTTCCCAGGAAGAAACAATGTTGTTTAAATTTGTTAGTTGGTTTAATTCAAACTTAGCAGTTTGATAAATCCATTTTAGTACATTTTATAGTCCTCCTTTTCAACGCTGATGTTGCATTAGACTTTTCAAGACATTTTGTGGTGTGATAATAATGCATGGAAATGGTTTGATGTTTGTTTGTTTGTTTGCTTATTTATCTGTTTGTTTGCTTTTAATGATAAATTGGACTTATATGGGTCCAAATTCTATCTATTCTGGGATAATTCAACAGATAATATAAAAAAATAAAAGTAGAGCTTAGATGTATAGATCTAAGAGTAAAAAATGATCGAAAAGAGACAAATGCAATTATATTTTTAAAAATAGCAAGAATTGGAATATTCGGTATAAAATGAGATTTAATATATGGTTCTATATTTTAATAATGCATTCTTTTCAGAAGCCAGAAGAATTTGGATATAAAACATTTCATTCATCTGCCAAGGAGAGTCAAAACTAAATAACCATTCTAAATTTAAGCAAGCTTCTTCTTTATTGTATATTCCACTGTGCTTTTGTAATATAAATACAGAATCACTAAAAGACAGCTTTAGAAGCATGTTGAGATCCCACAGTGATACTTTAATGCATTTATTTATATGTCTATTGTGTAGATAAGTCTGAAGCTTGATGCTCATCTTTGGGTTATAGACATCTCTTCACAGAAAGAGCTCATAAAATGATGGAAAAGATACCGTACATCTTCTTTTACCTATGAAAGGTTTTTTATTTGTTCTTGGGCATACAATTATTTTCAATGGCAGTGTATCTCTTAGTACAGGGGTCCCCAAACCCCGGTCAAACACGCCACGCAAACAAGCCAAGCCCCATTGGCGGGATGCAGACAGCATGCAAAACCACACACTCCTCTGGGTCATAGAAAAACCTTTCTCCATGGAACTGGTTCCAGGTGACCAAAAGGTTGGGAGCTATTGTCTTAGCTTATTATAACAGAATCATAAATGTTTATTTAATCATAACAAAATCTTTAAAGGTTGTTTAATTGTAGCAAAATTATTAAAGTTAATTTAATTATTACAAAATAACGTCTGGTTTTTAAGAGTTATCCATTCCTTTACCAATGTTAGTACAGATGCTTGATGATACAAAACACATTTTTTTGTTTCTTCATTTTTAAATTGTGAACAGCCTTTTTCATCTACTAAATTATTTATCAGTTTTTTTTCTCCTTTTGTTTTTTAAGTTTATATGCTAGCCATCTTCCTGGTTTATTTGCATGGCAAAATGCAATTCTTGTTGAATTCAGATTGTGAGGTCCAGAGTGTAATACCTTTACATTATTGTTCCTAAATCGCACAGATAGTATATATAATTTCATCATCATCCCCATCATCACATTTTATAATCTGGTTCATTTCACATTAATCTGGCCCACTTAGATATTTGTGAATCCCGCTAAGGAGATCTGGAGATGTTTGCTCATTGTCTGAAACAGCTCTGTGATGCTGAGATATGATTAAGAAATGCAGCAAAGAAATATTGTCTACAGCTGCACAAGGAGAATTGCAATACCACAAAACTATTTATAGAACAAGGACAAGCTTCGTTTTAAAATTTCCACTTAAAATATCTTTTCTCTCTCATAATTACACTTGATTCCTTATGCAAAAAGCTTAGTTACTTTGTACACCACGAAGGAACTCATAAAAATTTGAAAATGGCACCTGCGTGACCTTTTTTGTGGTATGTGGATTTTGACAATCAATTTTGGAACCTGCACCACTCCTCTTCCTCCTAAAGGACAAAAGGTTGGCAATAGAGAGACAATAGATTGGTCATCTAGGCAGCCATGCCATCTAGGCCAAAGGTCTACAATTTGGCTTGAACCAAAGTTTGGTTTGCAGTAATCAATAGAAAAGCAGAGTTAGAAGGAACCTTTTAGTCCAAGCCCATCCTCAAGCAGGAGACCCATTCAGACAAATGATGTCCAATCACTACTTAAAAACCTCCAATGATAGACATCCAAAACTTCTGAGGGCAAGCGATTTCACTGATTAATTGTTATCACTATCAAGGCATTTCTCCTTAATTCTAGGTTGATTCTCTCATTGATTAGTTTTCATCCATTGCTTCTTATTCTGTCTTCAGGTGCTTTGGAGAATAGGTTGAAACCCACCCACCCACTTCTTTGTGATAACCCCTTAGATATTGGAACACTGCTACTATGTCAACCCCATCCTACTTTTCATTAAACTAGACATACCCAATTCCTGCAATCATTCTTCCTATGTTTTAGTCTCAAATTCCCTAACCATCTTTGTTGCTCTTCTATACACTTTTTCTAGAGTCTCAATATCATTTTTATATCGTGGGAACCAAAACTGAAAGCAATATTTCAAATGGGGTTTTACCAAGGCATTAAAAAGTGGTACTAACCCTTCATGTGATCTTGATCCTATTCTTCTGTTAATGCAGCCTAAGATTGCACTGAATTTTTGGTGACTACAGCACACTGTTGGCTCATATTTAAGTGATTGTCTATAGGAATCCAAAATCCCTCTCACAGTTACTACTATTTAGCCAGGTGCCACCTATTCTATACCTGTACATTTAGTTTTTCTTAACTGTATGTAGAACCTTATTTTGTTCACCACCGAATTTCTTTTTGTTAAGTAGGTAATTTTACAATAATCTCATTTTAAATTAAGGATTTTTCAAAATATTCATTTAGAATGGAAAATGTAATGATCATTGGCCTTAGCAAAGGCTATCTTGGTTTTCTTAAAGGGAGAACAACAATAATAAAAGAAGAAATGAAACTGTAGCAAATGTTTCAACAATAGAAACTGATTTTGCATTACTCTCCTAATCTTTTGGACTACAATTCCAAAAAACACATGGTCACATGGTATCATGATAATTCTTTTATTAAACATTAGAAAGGCACCAGATTGATTTTTATTGTCCAAAACAGCTTTCCACTCATCTAGTATCCTCCAGATGTGTTGAATTACAGTTGGCTGTTCCAGAGAATATCATGAATAATAATCCTGCACTAATAAGAACAACAATAAAACTGTTTTCTTAGCCCCACTTAAAAGCCAATGTCTGGGATGGTGACAATGGGACATTGTAAAGAAGAATTTGAGTGGAGCAGATAAGACTTAAGCAAAAGAACAAATGTAACAGAACACAAATAAGTGCTTATAGAATGCTTTGGAATGATTTTTTCAGAATAAAAATCTTATTTTTAATAAGTCATTCCTTATACAATGGCTTTGAGCATTAATCCAGAGACTTTATCTTCGAACAGAATGTAGCCCAAGTATATACTTGTAACATCCTCAGAAATCTTTCCCCAAAGCTATTTCTTTTCTTTTTACATGAAGCATTTCAAGGATGATGAATACTTAGTGAGTGCTTTCTAAATAATAACAGCTTTCTGTATTTATGAATGTGTATATCTGTTTCTTTTTTGTCTGCATTTCAATGTATAAGGCTGCCTAACTCTAACCGTGATACTTGATAATTCAAAAGGCAATGTCCTTTCATCTTTTTGCTTCCAAGTACTATAGAAACAGAAGTAGTAATTTTAGCACAGAAAGTATTTTTAACAAGCTCTGCTAGTAGATTCTTTGTCACAAAGAACTCCAGGTTTTCCAAATCGCTCTGCAGACACTATAAAATCTCTCACCATCACCACATGTCTCTCACACACAGAAGGCCTGGAATGCTTTTAGACTAGCAGGATATTTTTGGAATCAAAGTAGCCTTCCCTTGATGTTGTTTCAAGGTGTGTTGTTTTTAGATATGATGGGTGTTTGCTTTCCATAACCCAATAAGTTTCTTAAAACACCAGCATCTTTCCTGATCCACAAAGCAATTAAGCCACTGGTGTATTCATCATATTGATATGTATGATTAAACATCAAATTGCCTGAATTAATTGCTAAAAGTATGCCACACATTCTGAGTTATTCATAATTGTGAATAATAAGGGTTACTAATGTCTTCAAAATATTGTTTCTGTTTGATAAACAACTGAGCTGTTCTCCAAACAGGGTAGAAACCAACTATGAGCTCCGAAAAGCCCTATCTAAATGAACCACAGGCTTTGTAAGAGTCAAGCTATTCTCCAGGTAGACTTAAAACACAAGCAAGTATAACATTCTTGCCTTCCTTCCAACAGCCCCTTAAAAATACATTTTGCTCATTGATTTTCTTATTTTGAGTTGGGCTGTGGGGAAACAGCAGAAAAAAATAAAGAATAGCCTTGGAATGCCTTGGCATAGCTTTTATAAAACTTTCACATCACAAAAAAGATATGTTTTTTTTACCTGACTTATTCAATTAATGCAGTGTGATAGAAATTCTGCCTTATTGTATCCTTCCTTGTTATGGCAGTTATCAGGGGGGGAAATTATAAAAGAATCCTGGTATAGGTTCTGTTAGGAATAAATCAAAATTTTCTGGTCCCATTTAAATCTCACAACAGTGTGAATGACAGCATTAAAAAAGATCTAGTTAATATTCACTTTTTCATAATCTAAAATGTGTCCTCTTCAAAAGAGGCCAAATTTTGGGAAAAGATGGCCACTGAATAGTTTAAAACTAATAGCAGCTATAGTTTTGAATAGATTTCACATTAGGAAATTTACAGCAAAAGCATGCATTAGGAAACTTACTGTCAACCATCAAGAAAATCTGCATTTAAAAAGGTTTTCCGACATGTAAATTTAAATTAGGAAGGAGGCTAAAGTTTCTGCATGTTATTATTTATTTTATTCTATTTATTTACTTTATTTAGTCAAGTATGTATGAGAAAACAAGTATAAGTATAAACATACCATATAAACATATAGGTATAAACAGGTATAAATATATGAGTATGAATAAATGGAACAGTAGAACGGTACAACATTCATTTTAATTACAGAGATTCTACCCATTAATGACAGATGTAATTTATTCCATCTTGATAAATCCTTTTTAATGTCATTCCAGATAGGCACATAGTTATTTTGAATTAACTTTACATTAGTATTTGTCAAAATGACTCCCAAATATTTCACCTTTTTCTCAACTCTGAAGCCAGATTTTTTAGTCAAAATGTCCTCATCCTGTAGGGTCATATTCTTAATCAACGTTGTTGTTTTCTGTTTATTCACCTTAAAGCCTGCAAGATTTCCAAATTCATTTAACTTCCTCATCAAATGTTCTATGTTATTTTTTGGAACTTGCAGAAATATAGCCAAATTGTCAGCAAAAGCCCTCAATTTATAAACTTCTTTCTCAACCTTTATACCTATTATTTTCTCATTCTGCCTAATGTCCCTATTCAACACCTCCAACACCAAGATAAACAGTAAAGGAGATAAAAGACACCCTTGTCTCGTATCCTTTTGAATATCACATGATTTTGCTAAATCCCCATTAATGGCAATTTTTGCATGCTGTGACGTATATGCAGCTCTAACCCCTTGAATAAAGTTTCTCTCAACGTCCACTTTCTCCATAACTTTGAACATAAAATCCCAATTCAGATTTTCAAAAGCTTTCTCTGCATCAAGAAATATTAGAGCTGCCTGTTTTTCATTATGATAATGTAAATATTCAGGAATATTCAAAACCATGCTTACATTTTCCCTTAACTGCTTCTTTGCTAGGAATCCCAATTGATCCTCATGAATATATGCCTGTAACACTTTCTTTAAGCTTTCTGACAACTATGACAAAGAGTTTATAATCATTGTTTAATAATGAAATTGGCCTATATATTTTTTTTGTCATTCTAGGATCCTGACCTTCCTTTGTTATTAACACAATATTGACTTCTTTGCAAGTTGACGGTATCTTCCCCTCTTGCAAGACCCCATTCATTACATCCTTTAATGATTAAAGAAGTTCAACTTCGAAACATTTATAGTATTGACTTGTAAAACCATCTGGGCCCGGGGCTTTACCCACTTTCAATTTATTTCTGGCTTCTGATATCTCAAAGGTAGCTATTGGATTGTACATGTTGTTTTTGAGAATGTGTAAGTTCGAGCAACCGCTGTCTAAGCAAATAGTCATTCATTTTAGTCATATCTAACTCCTGCTTTTATACAAATTAGCAAAAAAGTTATGAAAAGACATTTTGATATGTTCGTTATCAGTTATTGTATTGTCTCCTTTGCAATTTTCCTCAATCATTCTCTTTTCCCTCTCCTTTCTTAATTTATATGCTAACCATCTTCCTAGTTTGTTTGCAAATTCAAAGTGCCTTTGCTTTACAAAATCCAATTTCCTTTTAGTTTCTTGTACAGTTAACATAGATAATTGCTGCCATAACTAATTTATTTGATATAGAATTTTTAGAATCTGTGGGTGTTTTTTGAAGCTCATATTCTTTCTCCCTAATGGCATCCATTATTATTTGCATTTTTTCTCAAGTTCCCCCCCCCAGATTATTGCGCTGTATTGAATATCCTCTTTTAACTGCCTTACTAGCATCTCACATCATAGTTAAATTTGTCCCTTTTCCTAAATTATTCATTTAATTTCTTTTTATAATCTTGTACAATTGACTCTTTTTTTAAAATGGCGTTGTTTAATTGCCATCTAAAATTTGACTTCTTCATTTTAAGTACCAACCAAACTGGATTATGATCAGAGAAGAATTTTGCTAAGATATCAACTTTTAAAAACAGATTTCCAAGGTTTTAGATAGCCATATCATATCTATTCTTCGATTTGGAGCACATGGGGATGCTTAGCAAGTCACCATTTGGAAGGAAAACAGAAGAAAAAGGAAAAAACAGAGCATTTGATATTTAGCATAAAAAGTCCAGAACATTGATAATAGAAGAACCAGGTATGAGTTTGGGAATAAACTGTGAAATGCTCAGAATATATGTGATTCAGAGAGTGTAGTGTTTGTGTTGTTGTTGTTGTTAACTGACATGAAAGGAAAGGAAAGAACAAGACAAGAGAATACAGAGAATTGCAATGAACATACTGTGGGCAATAGGTCAAGGAATTGTTAAGATAAAAGAGGCAGAGAAAATTAAACAAAATGATGGATTTTTTTAAAAAAAGAAAACTGTTTTGTAAGTAGATGAAAAGGGCTAAATAAGGACCCTCCAGGAGAATACATGAATGAATTAAAAATAAACAAGATGAAATGTTCTGAAGTGACAGAGTGCTGGAAGGAGTATGTTAGAGATTTCTATGAGAATGATAGTGATCTGTCAAAAATGGAAAAGTGAAGAGTCTTGAATTATGGTGGTTTTGTGTGAATATGATGTTGAAGAGGAATGTTGTTTGTGATAAAAGCTGTACAAAGTGGATGCAAGGAATATATGAGAGGAAACGGCATGCTTAGTTCAGACATGAACAGGGAGCAAACCAAGAATTTATGATATTGTGTTGGTTTTATATGCATAAAAGTATAAATATTGTTCGTACCCTATTTCACTGAAAATAAGACCTAATCCAAGAACAAGCCCTATCATGATTTTTCAGGATGCTTGAAATATAAGCCCTATCCCCAAAATAAGCCCCAGTTAAGATCATCAGCCAGATGGATGCATTTAGTACCATATCTTCCCCAGAATAAGACCTAACCAGAAAATAAACTCTAATGCATCTTTTGAAACAAAAATTAATATAAGATCCGGTCTTATTTTCAGGGAAACATGGTAGTGATGGCAAGAGTATGCTAGCTTGGACCATGTATACATGCAGACAATGCTGGAAGGTAGCAATCAATTTACAATCTCAATTGAGACCAGAATTACAATCGTAAGTTGTTGCCATTATAAAGAGGGTCACCACGTGATCAAGCCCAATTTTATGAGCCATTTTGTGGCAGTCATTAAGCAAATGCTGTGATCATTAAGTGAATCTGTTTTATTCTATGTATATATTTTTTTCCTGGAAACTGGAAGAAAACACCAGAAAATGTCAAGGAACACGAGCATGGATGCACTACTTCCATTCCATTTCCATCAGAAATCATCCAAGAATGTCATCAATGTCATCTCAGTCCCATATTTTGACCTGAATCCTGGCAGAAAGTGGTTCAGATAATCTGCTTCATACAGTACAACCACTTTCAGGACACCAGGCAGGTGCTACAGCAGAGAAGCCAGGTCTCCTGGTCCCAGCCAGCTAACATTCCTTATTTGATGGGAACATTCTCATCCTTCTAGATCAGTTTGGATGGGTAGAAACATTGAGGGAAGACAATCTCTCAGGTAATCAGTTTCCTAGCCATGAAAGATTTTAAGGTGGCAACCAGTACCTTGAACCTCACCCTGAATTTAAGGCAATTAATGTGGCCCCAAAGCAGTGATTTTACATTTACCAGACAACCAACACGCTTTACAACCTGTGCACCTACATTTTGTACCAACTGAAGCTTTCCAATGCTGGTCAAGGACAGCCCCATGTAAGATGTGTTGCAGTGGTCCAAATGGGAGATCACAAAGGCATGAGGGATAGTGAGCAGAATTTTCCTAACCAGAAATGGTGCACAATCCAAAGGTTTACAAAGACCTTCTTAGCCATAGCTACTGCTCTATAATCTTCCCTAAAATGGGAAGGTTGGAAACTGGATGAAAACTGTCCATATTAGTTGGATTTAGTAATGGCCCCTTGAGGAGGAGTTAAACACTGCCCAGACGTAATCACACATCCTCTCCCAGGCAGCCTTGATCATTCAGGAATGTCCTTGATCTAGCGCAGAAGTGACCAGACTAGAGCTACAAGAACACTGTTCACTTCCTGGGGTTCAATGGGCTCAAATTCTTTCCCGAAAAAACCATGCAAAACTCAGCCCCTATAACCTCTACAGGTCTTGCATCAAGGAGTTCAATGCAGAGCAAATCCGAATGACTTTATCCACCAGATGCCCTGTCTATTCCTTATAGCAGCCCTGAAGATAGATCCATAATTACTCCTTCCTAGGTGGATCCAGGTTATCTGAAATAAAGCAGCTGGGCACCTATCTACAGACATTATAAGTGCAAAGAAATAATTACATTTCACTACCCTTGTTGCTGCAATGTAGTTTCTAATTGGAGCTTGAGCTTGTGTTTGATCATCTTCATTCTTTAGTATCATCAGTGCAGTGAACATGACTTTGAACAAACTCCAAGAGACAGTGGAGGACAGGAGGGCTTGGTGTGCTGTGGTCAATGGGATCGTGAAGAATCAGACATGACTGAACAACAACAACAGCACCAACATCAACAACAGTGATCTAAACATATCTTAGCTCTCTTGAGTTTCCTTAGCTCTTCCATAATACCACGGAGAGTGCCGGGAACCATGGGCATGGAAAGGTTGCTCAGGCTCAATCTAGTCTGCTCTTCCATTCCAGACAGCTATCAAGGCTTTGATCAGATTACGTGGCATATTGTGTTCTTCTTGTCATTATCATTCCATGGGGAGGGGGAATTTGAACTTGGGTTTTGTACATTATAATTGCTGTATAGCACTGGGTCTCTTCACATTCATTCTTTTTATTGATACTGTAGATAATTTTAGAAAGGTACATATTGAAGCTGCAGAAAATCTGAAAGATCCTCAGTTAGCCAGAAAGATATACAGAAAATTGAAACTATATGCTGTCGTCTTATGTTCACCTTAATTTTTGCAACCAGATAGCCTGCTTATTTACATGGCATTATTCCCAACCAATGGTAGTATTTATAATGGGAAGAAAACATGTGATATTTTTTATCTTATCATTAAAAGTTCTAGCTCCTCTTACATTGCCTATCACATTGTTATGAAAATGATCACATAGTAAAGCATGCAAAGTTTATACTAGTTTTCCATTTTATCTTTATTTTCTACTCTCTTGCTGGTCAGTATGGCAAAGACAATTCCATAGAACATTAGTATTTAGATAGTCGAGAAAAGAAACAGAGGAATAATAAAAGGTTTAAAACAATGTTTTCCTTATTCCTGCTCTATAATCCCTCTAATTATACATTCCAATATAACTCTGGTTCCATAGCAATGCATCGCCAAGATTAAAGATGATGGGCACTGCCCCCTGCCGAAATCACTTTTGCTGTTTGTCTAGCACTATATGTGAGCAACTGAAATATACTCTAAATGGATAAATACTATTTATAACTGAGTTGAATATCAAAATTTAGCAATCTTATTTAATACAAAGCAGTTTCTTTACTCTCCTGACTGGAAATGGACATTTACATCCAAATATAATTAGGAAAAAATCCACCACATCCAACATACTTTTACAATACAATTTTAGCACCTCTTAATCATTTAGCCTCAGAAAATACTATTGAGAACTGATATAATTGTCATTGTCAAATATTTGAATGACTGTCACATCTATTGTAGAACAAATGTATTTATTGCTATATAAGCAAGTAGGACCTTGGATGGTGGATACAAAATATAAAAAAGAAGATTGTGATTGAAAAACATAAGGAAAAAATTCAGCTACTGCTTGACCATGGAACTGACTGCTTGGGAAGGCGATAAATGTGCTGTCCATAGAGTCTGTTTGTTTGATTTGTTTGCTGTCCATTTCATTTTGAAGCAACCCTTCAATTTATGTGAAAGGAAGTTATCATATGAGAATGTTATTACAGAGAATAATAATTTTTCTTTCATAAATTGGCTGTACTGTAAAGAGATCCTTGCAACTCAAAAATAATCCAGCTGATTGTAGTTTATCAAGTTCACACAACTAGTTCATAGAATTTTAATACAAAGGAACTAATAAAAAGAAAAAGCAGAAATAAAAGAAAAGCAAAGAAAGGAAAAAAGACAAAAAGAACAGAAAGGTTTCTAATTTGCTTTGCAGTAAATGTAAGTAGTATTACTGTACAAAATTATCTCAGTCTATTATTATGAAAGAAAGCATACTTTTCTGTTATCCTTTTTTGAATTCTCAAAACCACAAACTATAAGTGCATTTTTCCATTATTCAAAAAGTCTATAAGCCATAAAGATAAGTATTGTTTTCCCTCTAAGCAAAAAAGTTAATTTAGCCATCTCTGGAAATTTCATCATATTCACCAACCAGTCCTCTGTTGTGGGTATTACTATTGAGTATACAATAGTTCTTATTGCAGTTCTAAAAGCTTGTGCATTACTTCCAAATAAAAAGTCTTTAGTCTCAATTGTATTTTAATCTTTTAAAATGCATTTTTGTGAATTAAGGTATGTATTCCTTTTTTTCTAAATTGATCCATAAGGAATCAGTAATTTAATCCTAAAGACTTTCTACCCCAAATTCTATGCTCATCTGAAACACATCATGACATCCAAAAGATATGGTTAACTTGTAAAAGCAGTACTGTATTTCTTATCAATACAAATGTGACATTGTGTGTGTGTGTGCCTGTGTAAATTTAAGCAGTTTTTATAGCCCTAGGGCCCTTAGATATACTGGAATGTAACTATTGCCTTTAGCAAAATGAAGAGGAAGAATAATAATTAAGATTAGCCCTAGAATTGCTTTAAGTGTTTTCAATAACTTTTTTTTCAAAATGATTTACTATTTTGCCAAACAGCTGTTTATACAGATATAAAATCCTGAACACAAATGATTATTATAAAAAAAAATCATATTGCATAAAAAACATTCTCTTCTATGATGCTAGACCAGATTTAATCAGCTGTTTTAATCATTATGTAGTAAAAACTGGATTCAATGGCCAAAAAAAATAATCTCAAAGGGAGGAAAATAAGATGACTTTTCAGGATGACTTTTTTTTCCTAATCAGCTTTCAACTACAGAATGGCTGGATTATTATGGATAGATTTAAATGCAGGAACAAACTGAGATCTAATTTGGTCATAGTTAAGACCACCAGCATCCAAGAGAACTAGGCACAGTACCAAATTCTAATTGAACACCATGGTAAAGACTTGGACCTAATAAATTGTCTAACTAGCAATAGACATTTGATCAAAAGACAGAATGGGACAGGAACTGATAACTTCTCCTTTATGAAGAAAAATGTTTCACATTTAGTTTATTTATTCTTAAATCTGAACCAATATTTGTGAGTTAAACAAGAGATTCAGAATATGGGGCTTAAATGTTAATCATGGATGGGTCCTATCCGTGTTCATTTATCCTATCAATACTAGAAGAAATTTATAGACATCATATCATTCAACATTAATATTTAGGCTTAATAAATATTAACAGGATAAAAGAGGCAAAAAAATGTTATATAACGCAAAGCAGAATATAAAATATTCTTTAGGGCTCTTTGTTAATATTAGAACCAAGAATTCAAAGTCATGCTTTCTTCTAAAGAGTAATTCTTTCTTTTGTCTTTTTAAAAAATCACATTAAGCACAAATTATTCAGAATATCATAACTATATCCAAATCTGGCTTAGAGAGCATAAGGCTCTTCTGACTTTTATGAAGGATATTGAAAAGATAATGTATATAAGTAGACATTGATGGTAACTGCTGATGAATTCATGCCAGAGAAGGCAGTGAATGCAAAAAATCAAAGTGAAATTTTCATTTATCCACTCTTCTGCTATACAGATCAGAGAGATTATGAAGATACGTATTTCATCCATGCAACTACGCTCAAAACCAGCTCTCATTTCTCACATCATTAGTAATATTTTCAGTTCAATATTTTCTTTCTTTCTTTTAAACAAGTGTCCATGTTGTAAAACAATCATCATGAGATCAAATTATCTTCAGCTTTGTTTAATTAATTTTTCTGTAAAAACATGCTAATGTTTCTTTAAAATTTACTCATGTGTTTTTATGGTTAATGATGACAGGTCCTAGGATCAAGAGAGATTGCATGCGACCAATCCCCCACTCCTTCCCAATTCCCTCTCCCTCTTCCCATTCCCTTTCCCCCACACCCCATAATTTTGTAAATATTGTTAAAGTTC
>JANHFO010007493.1:0-11304 GCA_032468095.1 Pareas carinatus
ATTTGGTTTTAAATTGGTCTTATATTTGGTTTTTATTTAATACAGCCTCCTAATATTTTCTTTTAATATATTTTAATTTTTGATTGTGTTTGCTGTACACCGCCCTGAGTCTGTGAGAATGGCAGTATAAAAATCTAATAAAATAAAATAAATAAAAAATAAATTATGCTTGCAATAAAAGCAACAAAAAAGCAAGAAACCAACATTACAAATAATCAGATTTGCCCCTTAGCACCAATAGCAAATAAGGTTAAAATACACCCCAATACTTAAGCTTCATAGGTTTATCTTTTGAGTGGTGCTTTAAAAAAAAGAGAGAAGACAAAACATGTGCATGTTTATTTTCTGAACTACTGCTATCAATTTCTGTTTCTTCTTCCTCTTCCTCTTTGTCATTGTTTCATGAACTTCTAAAAACTTTAGGTTTGCACAGACTGAAACAAGCTTTTCTACCCTTTCGCATTACAGTTTGCAGTTTGTTTCTTGATTTGGTACGATTATTACCAAACACAGACTAGATTCTTCCACATGCAGCAGAAGATGCGGGAATCTGCAGTAAGCAAGATGCAAGAGGTGTAGAGATTGTGGGGTGCAGAGACCTTGCCACCATGTTGCAGGAGTGATGTTTTGTAGAATCCCAGAATGTATTCCTGTCCCACAGCCCTGAAGATGTTCTATATTCTGCAACATTTGAAGTTACTTTTCCAACATCAAGTCCTAAGTGTGCAGCTTGTTTTGTAATCATTCAAACACAGCAGCTGTATTCTCATTAATTACACCACCGCCTTTGAATCTTGAATCCAGTAGATTTGCAGCAGCATGTATTGGATGGCAACAAAAGTCTTCCTGTTTCTTAAAATCTTTCACTACTTTTTTCAGCAGTTGTAATTTAGGTTTTTAAAAACAGATGTTTTTATCATAGCCATATGGTTAAGAATTTCTGACAAAAGTGCAGTGTGTGATTAATATGCATAGATTGCTGAAAAATTGGTGTTAAAATCTATAGGACGTTTTGCAGCTGAACCCAAAACATATCCTATTGTTACTATTAAAGGACTTCTTTGCTTTTTAGTAAGCTTCAAAGGAGATCACTGCTCCACCCCAAGTGCTTTACTATAGAGCTTTTGATTTTGGGAGTTTTAGATAAATGATTTGTAAAGGAAAAAAGGGAAGTGGAAGTCAAAACTATGAGTGAGTTGTATACCCAGACAACATGTTTGTTGGAAAATATATTATTTTATTGTTGAAAATTAAAAAAAACACCTGTAATTCTCCCAGTCTCATTCTGTGTCTTATTTTCATTATCTGGCTCCATATTTGAGTCCACCACAAACCCGCATTAGGAAGTCAATTTCTGGGGTTTTTTTTTAGATTGGGCAACCCCTTGAAACCAGATAAACTTTTCAAAAATCAACCAGCCGGAAAAGCTCAAGCAGAGTTGGTGAATTAAAAGCCAAGATTTCAACAGAAGACGAAAAAGATACAGGATAGGTTGTACTTTGTAGAAGAAGGCGATTCCTTCATCGAATGTCATCGCACGGATACAGACAACAGGATCTATAAACTGTCCTGAAGGAATCCCCAAAGAATTTATTGCTTCCGTATTTATTTGATATATCAATCAATTTAGTGGCTGGATGCCTGCTCTCCCCTCCAGCTCGTTCCTTTTCTCACATTTGCAGTTCTCTTCAAGTCCCCACCCTCTTCTTCCACCCGTCTCAGGAACTCATCCACATTCTCAAGAGGATCCCATGGTGCCCAAAAGCGGCAAATCAAACTAGGTTTCATCCAAAGGCGCTTTAGTCATTTCAGCTGTGTCCGTTATTATCGCCCCCCTAGATCTGCACACCCCGCACCCGCTCCCTGCCAAGTGTTTCGCCAGCGCAGACTAGCTGACCGCTTGCCGTCCGCGTAGAACAAAGCATGCGCAGAAGGCTTTTGCCAGCCCTCGGTGTCCAGCGAAGACAGGAAGGACGGTAGTTCTATTAGGCGACGGTCTATGCAAGAGCAGTAAACGAGGGAGTCTAATAGGCTTTTGCCCCTTTAGGATGAAGCCGTCTCTGACTCAGTGCCTGGGAGGGGTGAAATTGTGGCAGGAGCGGCTCGCAGCTGCTCTTCTCAGCCTCAGAACCCCCGAGGTAGCGGAGCCCCCCCCTTCTCTCTCCTGGGAACCGGGAATGAGGCGGGTGGGGCGTGGCGGGTGGAAGAGTCTGCCGTAACTGAGGGCGGCCTTGGAGGGAGCTTCCTCTAAAACGGGAGACGGCATGGAGGCCCCGGGGTCTCCGGGATCGGGACCAGCAGCAGTCCCCGCTGCCCTTCAGATGGGGAGCGGCGGAGAGTCCGGGGGAGTCGGCCGCCCGAGAGGCCTCCCCGAGGGCCCCCACAGCTCCGAGGCTGAGCGCTGGCGGGAGGCGGAGGGTCCCCGGGCGCTTTGCAGCCGCCTCCACCGGCTGTGCCGAGGGTGGCTGCGGCCCGAGCGGAGCAGCAAAGCCGAGATGCTGGACCGGGTGGTGCTGGAGCGGCTGCTGGCCCTGCTGCCCCCGGAGCTGGCGAGCTGGCTGAGGGAGTGCGGGGCGGAGAGCTCCTCCCAGGCGGTGGCCCTGGCCGAGGGCTTCCTGCTCGACGAGCCGGGAAAGGGGCGGCAGGTGAGCGACTGTCATCCTCTTCTACGCCCCTTTACGAAACAGTTAACAGAAAACAAACGTGGAGAACATGCGTGGGGATGGTGTAACGGTATGTGGGAACAACCGAGACAAGTCAGAGACTGGGAGGCATAATGTAAAAGATACCTCAGTTCCCAAAAGATGACTAGGGGGTGGGGGAAAATCATAAAAACCCTTCCCAGTTTTCCAGTGAGCCAAAAGTGAGGATGCTTTCAGAATTGTAAGATTCTATTAATGTGGGTTTCCAATAACAGAATAACAGATTAACAGAGTTGGAAGGAACCTTGAAGATCTTCTAGTCCAGTGATGGTGAACCTATGGCACGCATGCCGAAGTGGGCACGCACAGCCCTCAATGCTGGCACATGAGCCAAGTCGCCCTGGCATCACCCCAGAACTGAGCATGCTCAGAAAGGAGTAGCAGCGCCAGATGATGACATCACAAGCTGCAACTCATTAACCGCGACTCGTCCTGTCTCTTGGTGTCTAAAAGGTTAGCCATCACTGTTCTAGTCCAACCCTATTCTCGGGGAAGAAAACCCTATCCCATTTCAGACAAATCGTTATCCAATCTCTTCTTTTAAACTTCCAGCATTGGAGCATTCACAATTTCTGAAGGCAAGTCATTCCACTGATTAATTGTTCTCGCGGTCAGGAAATTTCTCCTTTGTTCTAGGTTGCTTCTCTCCTTGTTTAATTTCCATAAAGATAGAGCTAATATTTATTGTCCTGTTTTTTTGTGGAGACTACTTTAAAGAGCTCATAAATGGTTTCTCCAATCAGGTTTCCAGACTAGGGATATAGATTTCAAACCTGAATCCAAGAGACATCCTCAGGACTCCTCGACTCAGGACAATTGAGACTAGAATTTCTATTGTTAAGCTAGATGGCTGTTAGGGGAGTCACATTTAATTTTGCAACCTTTTTTGTCATGGTTGTTAAACAAATCACTGCAATTGTTAAGTGAATCATTCGGTCATTAAGTGAATCTGGCTTCCCCCATTAACTGCTTTTCAGGATAAAGCACGGGATCAACCAATCAGCCTACAGAATGTGCATTTCCACACAATGCATATCTGAGATTCTAGAAATGCCACTGCAACCATCTATAACCTACACTTACTCGTCAGTCCCTTTACAGTGTAGATGCTTATGTGCTGTGGTTAGACAAGTCTAAATCAAGCTTTATGCATCACAAAATGCAAAAGGAAGCCAAGCTGAAAGAAAGGGGAAATAGGTCTCATCCTTCTAAAGAGCTTCATTGATTATGGGCCCTCAAGTGGTTTTCAACTCTAGCAACCATATACCGTAGGTATATTTTTTTGCACAATATATCCCTAAGTTGCTCTTTCAGGTCTCCCAAAGGCGAATCATTCGTTACCACCTCAACTGATTCCATCTACCTTATTGGTGGTCATGCTCTTATTCTTTTTTTCTTCCACCTTTTCCAGGATTACTACTTTTTCCAAAGATCTTGGTTTTTGCATAATGTATATGAAATACGATAATTTGAGCCTGGTTATTTGTGCCCTTTTTGAGAAATCTGAGGTGATTTGTTCATTGATCCATCAGTTTGTTTAATTGAGTGTCCATGATATTCTCAGGAATCTTTCTGTACCAAAATTCAAAAGTCAAATAGTCTTCCTTTCTTGCTTCACCTTTTACTTCCAGAGAGTGTCAGAGGGATGACCATGGCTTGCACAATTCTGATTTTTGTAAGTATAGAAATACGATGTCATATAAATATTTTTCTAAGGACTTCATGGCTGCTCTACAAAGTGCTAATCTGTGATATATTTCTTGACTGCTTGTTCCATTAGTATTGATGGGTTGAACCTAAAAGGTAGAAGCTCTCCATCACTTTGATATCTTCCCTGCCAATTCTATGGCTGGTTACTGTACCTATTATCATTTATTTTAATATTTATTACATAAATTTATTTTATATTTTATTCTATTATTCTATGTTCTAAGTTTTATTTGATCTTCTTTATATATAATTTTAGTCTAATTTTCCACCCTGCTATTTTATTACTAGGGCTTGCAGATTCTTTTCATTTTCAGCTATCAGGGTAATATCATCAGCATAGCACAAATTACTGATGTTTTTTCATGCAATTTAAAAATCCTTTCTTCCAATTCAACTTTTCTTAATATACATAGTCAACAAATTACAACCATTTGTTTAGTCACTGTTTGAAGTTACAGCAGCACTGATAAAAAGTGACTTATGACCATTTTTCACAATTATGACCATTGTAGCATCCCTTGGTCACGTGTTGAAAATTTAGACACTTGACAATTGGTTCATATTTATGACAGTTCCAGTGTCCCAGGGTCATGTGACCACCCTTTGTGACCTTCTCACAGGCAAAGTCAATGGAGAAGCCAAATTCACTTAGCAAATATGTTACTAACTTAGCAGCTGCAGTGATTCACTTAACATTAATAAATGGCAAGTAAGGTTGTAAAGTAAAGCAAAACTCGCTTAACAACTGTCTTACTTATCAATGGATATTTTGGGCCCAATTGTGATTGTAGGTTGAGAATTAGCTGCATATATGACTTCTTTTTTGGTATTAGAATGTAGATTCTAATCTCTTCCAGTCTCTTGGTCACTGTGTCAAACTCTAGATTTGATGACATAGCTTGGTTAGAATTTTGATTGATTTCTTTTTCTTTTACTTGCCTATTTCTATGGATATTCCTTCAGTTCCTGTAGCCTTCCAACTTGGTAATAAAGGGAGTGCTAATCAAATGTCAACTACTAGAGGTTCTTGTAATTAGGGAATTTCTTCCAAGGAAATTGGATGTTCAAATCTCTACTGTATAGTGTTTCAGTATACACCTTCCATCTTCTTTTGATCTCTGAATATTTTGCTATCTGAGATCCTCAATCTAAAGGAAGATATTCTGGAGGAGGAGATAGAACAGGAGCAATACATCCAAAAAGAAGGAAACACTACATCTATCAAGAAAAGGGGAAGGTAACAGTGGAACTCCTGATCAGAACGAAAAGAAGAAATAAAGAGGCAATGAAGCATTTCACAAAAATTGCAGAGGTTTACTGAGAAATAGCAGGTATGGACAGAGCAGAAACTTTGAGTTCTCTTATTTGGGTTGTAGAAGTATAGGTGGAAAGACGGAAGATAAGGCAGGTGAGCTAACATGGTTATGATGTTCTGAAAGTGGATAATAAAAGAGGCTGTTCTTTCAGATGCAGGAGCTCTTTACAAGGGAGATCTCAGCAGACCTCCAGGGAAGAGGAGATCAAGCCAGTCCTTCTCAAGAGCTATTTTTCAGGAGAGTCCAACTTGGGCCACCTTGCCAGGTACCTACAGGATTCCTCTGAAAGCAATAGAGTTCAAACTTCCTCCATTCATAACCTGTTTTTGCCACCAAATGCTGAGTCTGTGTGGATTTGAACACAGTGTGTTTCCCTCACACGTACACACACACACACCCTGAATGAGACAATGAGTCATTTACATTCAATTTTCAAATTGTTTTGAAAATACAAACAAGAGATCATTCACAGACTGAGAGGCTTGTATTAGAAAATGTGATTTTGTTGTGGAAAAAGTTACTGAAAACCAATTTAAAAAATGAAATTCATGAATAGACTAGAAATAGCATTAAAACCCCTACAGAAAGGTATCAGCATGTCCACTTAAAAATGCATCATATGAAGAACAGATTTTCCATGTAGGAATCCCTAAGTTAGTGCTAAGTGGCTGCAACAGTGAGATTGTTAGTCAAATGACTTAGATATTGCAGGCTTATATTCAACATTTTGAATCAAGCCAGGGAAGAAATTACAAGTGGGTGTATCCCATTTTCTAACAAATTTGGAATTTACTCCCCAAGTCAAGTGAGGTGAGGTCAGGGAATTCTGCTCCCCAAAACCTCCTTGCTGAGTTATTCCAGGCTGGTGGGATGCTCCCCAACAGGGGCTGTGTTGCCATTCTACAGCTTGGATGCACTTAAGCCATGATTTGTGAAGTTAGACAGCAACCTGAGAGAGGCAAGGTTTCCAAGCCCCGAAGACTTTGCGCACATCCAGACATAAACCTCTCCTGTAAGAAAACGTCTATGTGGTCCCTTACAAAGCTTTGTTTTCTGTTTTGTACAGTAAGAGAGAAAACTTACAAGGTCTCTCCTGGGATTGAGGGGTGAACAACATTCTCATTCTAGGGCTCTAATTCCTTTGAACAGGTGACTGTGGACTTCACAGAGGATGAATGGGCGTTGCTGGATCCCAGCCAAAGGGCCTTATGCAGTGAAGTCCTCCTGGAGGTTTCTAGGAATATAGCTGCTCTGAGTAAGCCTCTTTTCTCTGCATTCCATTCACTGGGTAGGGGTTTTTCCAGTGAAAGGTGAACAGGGAAGATCCCTGCATTCAGTTGCTTAAGATGATCATAACTCCTACCTGGCCACCATCTGAATTTATGTACTCTCTTCAAATGTTTCCTAATCTCATAAAACCAGTAAATGACAAGAGCCCCATTGGATCACAAAAAAGGGCCTTCAGAGGCAATTTTGACAAGGACATCATCACCTCACTCATTCTAGTGGAGAACAAAGGCCTTGGCAGAAATACTCATAATAGAGAACAATTTGTCCCAATATCTCCTAGCAAGACAAATGGCTGGTGCCAAACTTTGAACATGACTAGGCATGTTTTTAGATGAGTAGACTCCCCTCCTTAACCATTCTAAATTCTAATGAGGACTTATTTTTCCAAGCAGGTGATGGGCTGGAGTATGAGAATGACAAGCAGGCAAGCTTAATACCCCTGCAAACAACAAAACATGAAGTAGAAGAAATAATGTTTGACTGTGAAGGGGATCCAAAAAGTCAAGAGATAAGACATTCAGAAGACAAGGAAGACAGGTCCCCCACATCTCTTCCTGTTGAAATCCATGGCTTCCTGACCCAGCAAGGTCAGAAAGGGAAGAAAAAGGAAAAATCCAATAAAAGGGAGGAAAATAATTTTGATTTGCACGAGTATGAAAGAAGTCAGACTAAAGGCTTTATAAACTATGGAAAATACATAAGTAATTTATTCTCTCTTACTTTTCTTAAGAAATTGCATAGGAAATACAAATCACATACCTTTATAAAAGTTGGGAAGGATTTCAGTCTGAGTGGAGACATGAAACTCTGCATGAAGTCTTTCGGAAAGGGCTTCAGTATCAAAACTGTTTTCAATCACCATCAGAGGATCCACAAAGGGGAGAGAACATGTAAATTCATGGTGTGGGGAAAAAGCTTTGATCGGGTTAGAATGCTTACTCATCATAAAAAGTTCCACACTGGGGAGATACAGACTAAATGCCTGGAGTGGGGAAAGAGACTTATTGACAACAGAAATATTATTTGCTGTCAAAGGATCCAAACAGGTGAAAGACCATATAAATGCCTGGAATGTGGAAAGGGATTTACTCGGAAAGGACATCTTATTTGTCATGAAAGGATCCACACAGGAGAAAAGCCTTATAAATGCACTGAGTGTGGGAAAGTCTTCAGAACAAATGGTCATCTGATTCGTCATTACAGGATCCACACAGGGGAGAAAACATATACTTGCAGGGAGTGTGGGAAGAGTTTCATTGAAAATAGAGACCTTGTTACCCATCAAAGGATCCACACAGGGGAAGGTCTATATAAATGCCTGGACTGTGGAAAAAGTTTTACTCAGAAAGGACAGCTTAATTCTCATCAATGGGTTCACACAGGGGAGAAACCTTATAAATGCCCAGTGTGTGGAAAAGGCTTCAGCACAAACTGTAATCTGGCTCGACATCAAAAGAGCCACACAGGGGAAAGACCATATAAATGCCCGGAGTGTGGAAAGAGCTTTTTTGACAACAAAGACCTTACCCGCCACCAAAGAATTCATACGGGGGATAAACCATATAAATGCCTGGAGTGTGGAAAGAACTTTACTCAGAAAGGACAGCTTAATTCTCATAAAAGGATCCACACTGGTGAAAGACCATATAAATGTTTGGAGTGTGGAAAGCAGTTCGCTCAGAAAGGAAATCTTACTCATCATGAAAGAATCCACACAGGGGAGAAGCCATATAAATGCACTGAGTGCGAAAAGAGCTTTGCTAAGAAAGGACAACTTAATTCTCATAAAAGGATCCACATAGGAGAGAGACCACATAAATGCTTGGAATGTGGAAAAAGCTATTTTGATCAGAGAGACCTTACACGCCACCTAAGGATCCACACCGGGGATAACCCATATAAATGTCTAGAATGGGGAAAGACTTTGATTGACAATAGAAACCGTATTTGTCAACAAAGTATCCACATAAGGGAGGGACCATATAAATGCACTGAGTGTGAAAAAAGCTTTAATGACTATAGCATCTTTACTTGTCATAAAGGGATCCACAGTGGAGAAAAATACAAATGTATGGAAAGTGGAACAAGCTTCATTTAAAATTATGCACTTGGTTCTCATAAAAAGATTCACACAGGAAAAATATAAATCCATGGAATGAGCTTCATTTATAACAGCTTATTCATCATCAAAGGAGCCAGACATCGGAGGGAGCTTATTGTATGCAAGGTACAAAGATTTTTTGTTTGAACTGGAATCTTACCTACCCTTCCAAGCATCCTCTCAAGAAAAAAACCTAAGTGCTTGCATGCAGTAAGAGCTGAAAATGGATCAGTGACCTTATTAGTCATGAGGTGATCATACTGGGGAGTTATCATCCAAACGTACAGCAGAATGGGTGACTCAGTTAAGTTCACCATTGTCTCACTCAATTAATTTTATACTTTCTGTATATATTGTAATTCTGAAACATGGAGAACACCTCTTTAAAAGGTGGTTATCCCAATAGGGCTTGATTTGACTCTGATCAAATAAGCCTAGAAAATGAACATGATGATCAGCTGTGGAAGGTGGAACAAGAGGAGGAAAAACTGCATAGTTTAAGTGGAGGTACATTTTCTATTTTATTTTATTTTACTAATATTTTATTTTCCTCAAGGAGGGAGGCTCATTCAGGACTTCAGGACTTCTGAGATCTGCCTGAGATTGAAATGTTAAAAAGGGAAATTGCTTATATTTCCCCTGTTTTAACATTTCAACTGCATGTTTTTATAATTCAAGTGACCTTGTCCCAACTATGATATTCCTCACTGATTTTGCAGTTTTCCAAATTATATAAATGAATTTGTTCAATGATTTCTCAATGGCATCTGTTCTGGGCAGTCAACAGTCCACAAAACGATTATGGAATTCAGAAAACTGATGGCTTCGATTTTTTTTCTTAATTTAACTTAAAAAAAACCTCTATATAAAACAGAAATTGCCTACATTTATAACATTTAGAGTGCATTTCAATCAGAAGAGTTATGCTAATTTCCATAAAAGATCTCAGTCAAGAATTATGTAGATTGTGTAAATTGTAGAAAGTACTTGATTATAAACAGGAGTCCTATTTGCAAGCAAAGGATGAACACAAATGAGAAACCATATGAATACTGTTCAATTCCAAGAGTAATGTTACTTACTGCTGAAAGACTGCACAACCAGGAGTCCTCTCAGAATCACGACTTCTACTCAAAATGTAGGTGGTAGCTTTGGCTAAGAGGGCCTTTGAACAGCTTCATATCGTGTGCCAATTATAGCCATTCCTGGATCATGAGGCTCTGCTTAGTCATTCATGCCCAGATAGTCTACTGTAATGTGTTCTGCACGGAGCTACCCTTCAGCATCCAGAAGTATCAGCTGATACAAGATGTGATGATGTGGGCAGTTATGTGGATCCGTATAACCGCATGTGTTACACCTTTGCTCCGTAAGGTACATTAGCTGCCCTTTTGATTCCACGTCCAATTCAAGGTGCTATTTTTGACCCTCAGGGCATGAGAGTTAGTGAGAGACCCCCTCTTCCTTATTATATCTGCCTATTTCACCAGATCTGGTAGAAGATATGTGTTGCAGGTCCTCTGTTAAGGAACTACATGTGGTGGGACCAAGGAGATGGGCCTTCTTTGCCCTGGCACCGATTCTTCATATCCTTTTGGAAGTCCCTAAAAATAAAACAGCAATGTCCGCAGGTTTCGGAAACCTCAAACAACTGTTGAACCACTGAGGTTGTTGCATTTCTTATAATATTGAATTCTTTTTACTAGTTTTAATAATGATTTTTTTAATTGCAGAAATTTTTTTTGTATGCATCCCAGTGTCATATTTTGGGAGGTGGTTAATTGTAATAAATATGAGAGATGAATCAATCGCACAGAAGTGAACCTTATAAATGCATAGTGTGTGGAAAGAGCTTTCTTTGAAGAATTGCTAAATTAAACCTTCAGGGCATCTAGTTGCTGCTGTTGTATAGGAAAATAAAATCCAAAGCAGTAAAAAATGTTCCAGTTCCAGTAAAGTGGACTGGAACTGGAACACTGAATATAGAAAAGCTCAATGCAGTAAAAAATGAAATGAAACAAAACGTAGGAAACTACTTACGGACTGTATGCATGAAAAAATTAAAAATGAGTTTGTGATTTATGGTTTTGATTAGACAGATATATAGAAAGAAGTGTGTCATGTTGTAACTTGAAGAAGTAACAGTTACAATATTATTGTACTTAACAGCCTGTGAAGAATGTTT
>JANHFO010007495.1:37367-49795 GCA_032468095.1 Pareas carinatus
ATACTATTTTTTTTTATTTCTATATGTGTGTTTAAAACTTTTCAATAAAAAAAATTGCATATGTGATTAACGCAACTAAGGAGAAGGGGGTAGTGGGTTCTATATAAGGGGGCAGTGGGTTCTATATACAGGTAGTCCTCCAGTTATGACCATCAGGGAAACTGACCATCATAGTCATAACCTGTGACAGTCATAAAGCAGGTCTGTCACATGACCAACATGATTTTATTTTTGTGGTGGTCATTAAGCAAATGACTGCAGGATTCTGCAAACAACTGTAAAAGTGCCAAGCACCTGAAGTACAATCACATGACCATGGGGTAGAACAACAATTGGAACTTTGCATCTGGTTCATAAGTACCATCTAGGTAGGTCAATCGGAAATTTGAATATTCATTAAGCAACCAGTCATAACTCAAGGACTACCTTTACGTAACCAGATTCTCAAAATGATGGTGGCATTATTCCTACTCTTGTTCTCATTATGTCTCAGATTCTTTCAAAAATGAACAGGGTTGGTTTAGTATTTGTAAGGCCCTACCTCTTTCCCTCTTGGTTTAAACCTTGGACTAATCTTGCCAATTAGAAAATAAATAGGAATTGCATTGTACAATAGCCTAAGAAGCTATTGGGGAAATGGAAAATTCAATGAATGGCTGAGAACGCATGCAGATGACATCATCACTACTTTTGACTTGAATTTCATAGCCCTCTAACCACCCTTCCATCAAATGGAGATTTCATCTTACATTTTCCCAACTTCTGGAAGATTTCTGGACATTGTACATAATATCTATTATATACATTGCATACTATGAATGTTGTTGTGGAGTCAGAGTGGATGTTTCCACTCTGATCGGCCCCAGCCGACTCCACCCCACCCCCCAAAGGTGGGAAATCACAGGAGGCTGATTGACTGGCATTGTTCTCAAAAGGTATAAGGAAGGATGCCAGCTGGCCAGCCTATTGTATTATGTTGGAATCTTACCTTGTTCAATAAAGAGCTGCTGCAACGATCCTTGAGCCTGTTCATTTCTACGACCCAGCATCCTCTTCAAATGTAAAGTTTTCTGGCTATTGTATCTTATAAATATTGCACACATTGCATTTTGTGAAGACACAAGAAGTAGAAAAGCAATAGTCTAGTCTCCAGGCCATAGTGAGGGTATGATATTACAGAAAAGAATATTACTGAAACATTAAATGTTTTGCATTTTTTTTCTAACCAAATTCTTTGTCTTGTAATTAGACAAAATGGAATCAAAGTTCACATCACCTTGAAACATTTATGACAAAATTGATATTATTATTTCTTTTTGTCATCTCAAGGTATAGAAGTGATTATTACTTCCTCAAGCAATGACTTTAGACTGTAGGGATGCTCTTCAAACAGATATAATAATTTTCTTGAACATCAGATTGTCTTGTTTAATTCAGCAGACTGGTTGGGGGACTCTGGGAGTTAAAGTCCACACATCTTAAAGTTGTTAAATTTGAAAAACACTGGTTTAATTGGTCTACAATAATTCTGCTGCTTTTGATGCTCTGTTAATTTAAGCTTTTGCAAGCAACACTCCTAGCCATCTGCCACAACTCATTTAACTAGACTAATCTGATAGTCACTTTTCTGGTTTGGTTTTTGCTTAAGTTTCTGATCAACATTTTTTTAAAAAAAAATTAAATGCAGGTTAATAAAACTGAGTCAGTTAATCATTTGGCTGGTGAAAAGCAGACCTACAATAAATCCTCTTCCCACTGATTGGATGGAGAGGGTGTAAAGTGTTGGATTCTAGTAACCACTGGAATCTTTTCAAATGACAGCATTAAATTTCCAGAAGTGTCTCATGTAAAAGCAAATTCTGCATGGTGTGTCAGAGAGAGAAGTTAGAAGCCCAACATGAAATCTCAGCATCCTTCCAATAAATATTCCAATGATATGATATTGTGGTGGTGCATGAATATGAAAAGTGGAGCTGACATAGGGAGAAATTCATGATGGACACAAGAACAAAAAGCAGGATTGCTATCTCACAACTCAAGTCTTCTTCCCCAAAAAGGCACTTTCTGGATACTATGTGGCTGTTCTAAAAGATGGAATCATAGATTAAAGAGCTGGAAGGGACTACAAGAATCTTCTAGTTCAGTGCTTCTCAAACCTGGCAATTTCAAGATATGTGGACTTCAACTCCCAGAATTTCCAAACTGACTGAAAAGGTCTGGGAGTTGAAGACTGTACATCTTAAAAATGCCAAGTTTGAGAAGTACTGATCTAATCCAAACCCTCTAGAATCTGCAGAAAAATCAACTATATTTTCTAGAAGAGATTGGTGATCAGTCACTTCTGGAAAAGTTCCAGAGATGGAAAGTCATATCTGGAGGACAGTGGCATTCTTAGTTAGGAGTGGAAACTAGCTCCAATGGCCATTCAACTCCAAATTTGACCTGCTGATCATAGAGTAGTCCCCTTCTAGTCACAAACGTCTTGCCCATTCTTCAGGATTATTGAGAGGGTGAAATGAAAAGATGAACTTGAATGTCACTCTGAACTTGTTGGGAAAATATCAGAAAAATCAGGTAACACAACTAAACAAAAAAGATGGTGGATGAAGATCTTCGGGGCTAGGAAGTGGAGAAGTAAAGTCTTGGGGGGAATGCTTTTTCTCCCCTTACCTTTGCATTTCAGCCCTTCAGCCAAAAAAAGAAATAACTTCCAAAATAATAATAAAAAAGACTGTGGCAGTGAAGGCTTCTGAGGCAACAACGACGTCGGCAGCTCCCTCTGGCTCCAACCTTCACAGAGGTGGCAGGTCCCATTTTCACAGAAGCTTCAACCTCATCATTGGTGGAGGCGGCGGTGATCATAGTCGGCATTTCCAATGAACTCGGCGGTGCATTCGGTGGTGGCGGAAGCGGAGGAGGAGCCGTTGCGGTCTTCAGTTACTCAGGAGAAGAAACAGCAGAGCTTAAACCTCCGGTGAGTTATTTGAGCTGAGTGAAAAAGCAGCAGGACAGTGAAACAGAGAAGCAACCTACTGACAAAAGTTATGCCTTCCAAAAAGCAATTCAAAGCACAAAAGAGCATGATTTCTAATAATGATCCAAATGATCATTGCCAATACTATATATGTACAGAAAATATCAAAGAGAATGAAAATACAATGAAATGCTTACTATGTGACACAAGCATTCATCAAAATTGTTTGGCTTTAAAGAAAAACCTAAACCATCTCATACATTTTATCTATACATCATGCAAACTGAGTCTTTACGAATTCATCACTCTATCTGAAAGGGTAAACACCATTGAATCTAAACTAGTAACAGCATGAGTAACAGCCCTTGAAAATATAATCCAGCATACTGGTGTTTCAACCCAAATGAATACCCAAGCTCAGCAACCACAACCACAAAAAACCACAATCCCTGCATCCAAAAATGACAATCCAGAAAACAACATCTCCATCCTCATCAAAGATGCTATTGAGCATGAATAGAAGCGTCCTAATGCCATCTTATTTGGACTTGAAGACACAAACGATCCAGATGACATCACAAAAGTCCGCAACATCATCAGCAACTCTTAGTCATCAACTATAATTCCAGAAGAAATTATTGATGTTACCCATGAGTTAAAAACAGTGATGAATCAGTAGCCTCATGTTTCTGCAGAATTGTCTGTAAGAATGAAGCCAGCAAACACAAATTCATTTATACAATAAACTCATTTGCAAAAAATAGTACCAACCATAAGAAACTTCGTTTACAGCCTGACCTATCAATATTACAACGTACCAGTGCTAGAGAGCTTCGTTCAGAACTCAAAAGATGACAAGATCAAGGTGAGACCAACCTATACATCGACTACCGTGCTGAATGTATCAAACACAAATCCAACTTCACACATCCGAACAACCCCCCAACGTCAGCAAAAACTAGACACGCACGCCCCCAACTTTTTTAAGGTCGACCACTACAGACCTAAAATGTAAATTACTAAATGCAAGAAGCCTCATAAATAAAATGTCTGAATTCCTGCTTCTACTAAATACAGCTCTTTTTTATTTAATATTTGTCTGCAAGATATGACTGAATATATCATTTCCAGACTCTATTATCACAGTACGTGACTATCATGTTTTCAGAAATAAATGAACTTTTGCACAATATTCTAATTTTTCGAGTTTCACCTGTATATGTTTATACAGTATCTTCTTACTTATACTTGTTTTTCTCATATATGCTTGACTATATAAACAAACAAACAAATAAATAAATAAAGTAACACAAATCAAATTGAATCAAGATTGCCTTGAAAAAAGAAAATGCAGGGATAGTATATGAAACAGGATGACAGTGAGTCTTATCAGGATCCTGATTTTTTTTTAAGATTCTGTGTTCCATAAAATGGAATGTGTTCTATAATTAGAGACAGTTCCCTGCTTTATAAGTTCATTTTTAACATAAGGAAGACAATAAGAACAGAGTTAAAAGGGACCAGAATTTAGGGATTTGAAACAACATCCCAACACCTGTGTCTCTGGGAGTTCATTTGTGAATCTCTCCAAAGAGGCCACACCATTTAACAGATGCTGCATGAACAGTCTTTTTCCAGTCAAAAAAAAGCTGCTCAAAAAAGACGTTTTTTCTCTTGTGAAAGATGCATCTGAAAGAAACCATATGCTTTTGGAAGCTGTATACAAAAAGGGGTAATTAGGTTTTCTGGTGGCAATGGAGATAGTGGTTAGAAACTGCTCACATCAGGTAGATTTTTATAAGGATATACAGTAGAAGAAAATATGTGAAATGAATAAAGTCAGCAATTTTTGACAAAAGGAGGTTTCTCGGGAAATGTATCACAAAAGAAAGACATTTTGGGAACATTGTGTACAAGTTCTGCCATTCCCTTCTGGTGTGTTTTCCTGAGATAAAAACTAAACTTTTTAACAACTTGGATGACATCAGGAGGAGGAGGAGGAGGAGGAGGAGGTGGTGGTGGTGGTGGTGGTGGTGGTGAAAGTGCTCCAACATCTTTGCATCATAGACTATCAACACCACCACAAAAATGGATGGCGTTGTAAGTATCTGTAAGTAAAAGTAAGCAATAGTATCTTGCTGGAATCTTGTGAATTCTTTTCATTGGAAACCTTTGAAGTCAATCACACCAATTCTGTGACTTAGTTTACACAGTGACTTAAACCATGATTATTTTAGCAATAGCAATGGTAGTTAGGTTTATGTACTGCTTTACAGTGATTTACAGTCCTCTCTAAATGGTTTACACAATCAGCCTATTGCCCCCAACAATCTGGACTCTCATTTTACTGACCTCAAAAGCTATTGCTAAAATAATCATGGTTTAAGTCACTGTGTAAGCCAAGTCACAGAATTGGTGTGATTGACTTCAAAGGCTTCCAATGAAAAGAATGAATCAAACTTGAGCCAGTCATGATTGAATTCCTGGCTGTGGGCATGCCTGCAATAGTGCATTCAAAGCACTGTGTCACCACAGCTCCTAATTGTAGTTTATATAATAAATGATAAACCCTTGATTCATATATCATGCTGAACTCTCAGCCAAAATTTACAAATGCCATTTACTCAATTCAGCATGTAACAACAAAACCATACCAATCTATTTATGCTTTAATGTGATGTATGGACCCCAGTTTTGCTAAGCCACTAGGCTGAAAGTCTTTACCCAACTGCTGATTTTTTGCTTGTCCAGATGGTAGGCAAAATTAAAAACAGCTCCCAAGAACTGCTGAGTGTTTTCTTTTAAAAAGTCCTTAACCAGGATAAATTTTCAAATGCAGCCTAAATAATTTTCTGTCAAAAATCTATCATTTATTACTCATAATTCTACCATTTACAAAAAAATATTACAACTTCCTTGAATTCTTTGAGGTGAGGTAGGCCTCCCCCCTGTCAATTTATCGCTATACATTGCGATACTGCTTCGTTAAAATGGTGGCACTAATACATGCTGTTTTCTCTCTTTTAATTGCTTGTGGTTTCTGGAGCATGTTTTGCTGTTATTCTGTGCAGGGTGGCACCCTCATTCTCACTTTCAACTGACAACTGTGTTCAGCTGTCATCTGCGATAATGGCCTGTCTGGTTACAGAGGTTTGTCTGCTGAATAATTTACCAAATTGAGCTGCTTTTCAAAGCGTGGTCCTTGTCTTTAATAAAAGGCATAAAAGTATCACACTGTGCAGAGATCTCTAGCTGGTTCCCAGTTTTTCCTGTTTGATTTTGCTTGCCTAGAATTCTGGCCCAGACCCATGTTTGTTTGGGTTTTTGTTGTTGCTGTTTTTGCATTTTTGAAAAATGTTCATATAATAAAAGATAAATCAAGAAAAGGAAAGGAAAGTGCCAAAAAAGGAAACTGATCAACATGTCTTTTGGAAAGAAACTCAGAAATCATTTATACATCTCAGACTCATGTTGAGTAACAGAATAACAGAGTTGGAACCCTATATTCAGGCAGGAAAGCCTATGCCATTTCAGAAAATGATTATCCAAACTTGTCTTAAAAACCTCCAGTGTTAGAGCACTTACAACTTCTGGAGGCAAGTCGTTTCACTAATCAATTGTTCTAATTGTCAGGAAATTTCTCCTTAGTTCTAAGTTGGCTCTCTCTTTGATTAGTTTCCATCCATTGCTTCTTATCCTGCATTCAGGCACTTTGGAGAATAGATTAGCTAGCTCTTCTTTGTGGTACCGCCTTAGATATTGGAAGACTGCTAACATGTCACCCCTAGTCCTTCTTTTCATTAAACTAGATAATAAACTCTGGGTGGCTCACAAAATCAGAAGAGAGGCTGAAAAAGTCAGGTTGAATAGGCAGGATTCAAGGGAAAAATTCATTCCCAATCCAGCATCTTCATTGCCGTTCCACCTGTATATTGATCTTGAATTGAACCTTACAACTGACTTTATTAATATAGACATATTTATATCTGCATTTGAACAGCATTCATTCATTCATTCAACTTTTTAAAACAGAATTTACATTTCAATTACAGTAATGTAAAAAGATGGATGCAAACTATAAATCAGAATTTAAAAGTTATTCAAGGCAAGCCAATTTAGAGAATTTCTAGAACTTTGCCTCTCAGCATTCCTTATTAAAAACAAAGGTGGTATTTAAGGAAAGACAAATGCTGCAGCAGATTTCACAATTTTACAATGTACTAAAGGGTAAATAATGCAAGACTGTCCCATTTTCCCTAGCATAATTTAACTAATTACACAGCCTGCCCTGTATCATAACCAATCTTATGTAAGCATAATGATCTTTGCCGAGAATTCCCTCAGTTTAGTTAACCAATTGCTTTTCTAATTCTTGAGTTGTCATTAAAACCTCCCTCATTTAAATACCAGCAGCTGTGTACCATATTATCATTGTCAAAATGTAACCCTTGATACTTTGGTAAAAGAGAAGGGGGGGAAATGATATTCCTCATGCGGTTTTAATTACATGGCTTGAAAAGAAAATAATGATTGCTAATGATGGAATTAAGAACTCCTGAATCTAATTAGATCTAGCATAGTGATATATTTCTTCTGTTGTGCTGTAAAATTTAACCAAATGCTTCCCCTTAGATTGTATTTTAAAAAGATACTAATTGCAGCATTAATTATAATTTGAATATGCCTGCATATGTTTAGTCATATATGTGTTTATTTCACTTCACATGAACTTTTCTGTGTGTCATTTCCCAAACCTCTGCATGAACTAAATCCCAATTATACAAGCTATACACACGCACACAAACAAGTATTAAACATGTATATTAGAAGAAACCCCTATGCTTTTAAAGATCAAACTGATGCAGAATTAGAATCAGTAGGAAGTTTAGTGGAACATAAAATTATGATGACAATCCATTGCTAAGACCCCTTCAAAACATCTTTAACCTATTAATTTTCAATTTTCAGCATGTTAATCAAAAATTCCAGTTCTTATGAACTTCATGACTTGATTTTATTCAGATGTTTGGCACTACAACCATTAAAACCTCTGTGAAGTCATCAATAAAATCCACCACCATAAGTATCAGAAACATTTCATGGTGGTCTCCTCATGAGATAATTCTTTTCTTTCAAATTGTCTTTAGGAGTCTTTTTGTTTATCAAGACTATTTTAAGCTGCTCTTCTTCCTCAGAAATACCTCAGCAGTATAAAAGAGGCATTTAAAAAATACATGAGGATGGGCTCCAGCACAAGTTTGAAAGTTCAGAAGAGAAAACCTCTCGTCCTGGTGACTGACCTAGATTGGATCCTACAACGTTATCCTGGGAAGTGTATATTTGCCTTCATTCATAAAAGATAAGTGAATTACTAGTTAAGAATGTCAACATTTGTTACTATAGTTTCTGCTTTTCTTCATTTCACTGCTGGCTTTTGCTTGCATTGTTGAATGGGAAATTATGTATTTTTCCCAGCCAATACATGTCGTTACAGTGATTAGAAGTCAAGCTCAACTCAAGGCAACTTTTGTCTTTGTCTAACTCTTGCAAATGTATAAACAGAACAGACCAAGACATAATTGTTTCAGCTAAAGATTATAAGAAGAAAGAAAGTGAAGGCACATGGATTAAAAAACAAACTAGATAATTACATAAAATGGCATCTATGATAACCATAGTTTAGTTAACTGAAAATAAAAAACACTTGCCCAGACTAATAAATGTAAATCATAAATTTACATTTATTAAATCCCTGCTCTTTGCACTTGTTTATTTCAATGTTTGTGCTGCATAAATACTTTAATTCAGAAAAAAAACATTCCAAAGGGGAAGTGATTGGTAGCAACCAAACTCAGTTTTATTGTGACTTTTGGTGGACAGCGCAATGGGGAAGCAGCAAGCTCGGGAAGCTCCTGAGTCGAACTGCTTGATAGCCTGTAGACCAGGATGGTTCCGAACCAGGAGCTGAACTCTAAGTTGCCCCAGAGAGGCAACAAAGAGGAGGAGATGTTCTGCAGTCTCAGGGAAAGTGGCAACCACTCTGAGATTGGGAAGAAATCCCTCAAAGGTCTACAAAATTGGGCTGCAGAAATGCAGTATGTAGCTGCCAACAAGCCTAGAAGGAAAAAAATTTAGCGGTTTGAAAGTCAAACCGCAAAAAGGCACAAACCAGCTCACAGACACCTGAGTGAGTTTTAAAGAATTTTTCTACAAAAAAGACTACCTATTTAAAGAGAAGATTTAGAAAAGAATGATTATCCGGAAAGAGGGGAAAGATGGCGACTAAACACAGAAGGGCTTATGGATTATATTAAGTATTTGCAACTGAAATCAAACTCTAGAAGGAAGAAATACTTTGGACTAACATCAAAATTAAAAAAAAGTTTTCTTCTCAGATTTTGTATTGGAAAAGTTTTCTTTTGCTTTTGCCTTTTAAGAATTATGGATGCTTAAATAGAAGTGAATTAACATTTGGATTTTTTTTAAAAAAAAGTCTGACCTTGAAAAGAGCAGCTGTGAACTATCTTTGGAAACAAGAAAGTAAATATTTGGACTTACAAAGAAACAAAGCCATGAAACTTTGTTGCAAATGAGTAAATGTTAAAAAGAGTTTCTATACAAACAATGACAAGCCAAAGTGAAAAAAATATTCAAGTGCTACCAATGATTTTTTTGCAATCTGTGGAGAAAATGTTTTATCATTAAGCTCAGGAAATGAATGTTGGATTTTAAAAGATTAGCCAAAAATTGGATGAACAAAGAGGTTTGCTTACACAAAATTTAAAAGAAAAAGGAGCTGCTACAGAAAAAGTAGATATAAAATTGGATGAAATAAAAGGGCTGAAACAAATTCCCAAAGATTTGATGGAGTTTAAAGTGAAGATTGGAATATTACATGGAACTTAAAAAAAACTGTCAAGGAAAGACAAGAGGACTTTTTAAAAAAAGAGAGTGTTAACTACACTGTTCAAAGCAGAGTAACAAATTTGGCAAATGAGTGTGAGAACATATCTGAGGAGATGTAATGATTTAACAAAAATACCTTTGGGATCCTGGAAGAAGACAAGAGGGTAGGAATAAGAAGATGCAGAGATGCAAAAAGAAAATTGGAAGGGAAAGAAATTCAATTGTGGAAGTTATGGGGAAACCTTGGACAGATAGAAATATCGTAAATGATGGTTAATCTTTGGAACCTTACTGTCAAATTAGGAAATAACATAAATTTTGGAATATTTTTGGCAAACTAAGAAACTTGATATAATTAAAAATGATATATTAAAGATGTTAAGAGGGAGGAATTGGGGACAGTGATATAAACCAGATTATTATTGAATTTTGATATGGAAAATAGATTTGATATGAATGGAAAGATAGAGGAGTTTGGTTTTAATTAAGGAATAACAGAAAAAGACAAATTCTACCATTATGTAGTGATTTATATAGAACAAGTACAAAAATATTAATTAGGTAGAAGGTTCAAGATGTTTAAAAGAGATTTAAAAGTTAACTGACAAAATGGCAAATTACCCTATCATGTAATGATAGGAAATTTATAATAATGTGATTATATAGTGGGTTTTTTATGATGTTGTATAAAATTTAAAAGTATTAAAAAGTCTAGGAGTGTTAAAGATAAATAAGAGAATTTAAGATAGAAGATATGGTGGAAAAACCTGAACAGATGAACAAAGTATTTTAAATGAATGTAGTTTTGGGGTTCTGGAGATTCACTGGTAAACCAGGACAGTAGTTAAATGACCATCGATATAATTGAGATTTTTCTGCGGATGCTATAGAATACGATATTATTCAAAATGAAAGGAAGCTGTATAGATGGTTAGCTAAGATTGTAGGAGTAGCTATGAAATAATGTGATTATATTGGATAACTACTGATAAAAGATGTCTGAAATGTATGCTCAGCTTTCTGATGTCGATGAAAAGATGTAACTATGTTATTTGTTGCTTCTTTTTCTTTTTGAAAAACAAAAAGTTCTTATGCTCAAACTCAGTTTTATTGTCAGTTCCAGAAAACTACTGCCAAACAGTTGAAAAAAGTAATTGCATTGTCATTTGTTTTAATGCTCAGTGATTCTTTTTGCAGTTCAGAAAACATCACTGTAATTATGTAATATTTCCTAGGAAGACAGGAATAAGTTTCTACAGTGTAAGATTGATTAGAACTCAATAAATTAGACTCAATTAGGTAAAACATATTAGACAGTCAGCATTCTATAAGAAAGATGGATTCACTCTGTTCTAGGAAATGGAGATTATCCTTTAATAGTACTTAACATGAGAAAAAAAAATGTTCACTTTTTTCTCAATTATTTCAGTTTTATATCATCATTTGTACACACTCTAGCATCTCTGTGAATGGAGTTTCTCCTTCTTTTCTTTTGATGTTGATGGATATAACCTCTTGATCCCAATGAGACCAGTGAGGATCAATGCTTCTTAACCATAGGAATTTTAAGATGTTTGGATTTCAATTTTAACATATTTCTCTTTAGCAAGATTTATTGAGCTAAAAGAGGTAAGATTCCAGAAACTGGGCTATTCTCAATGTACAGTCAATATATTTCTAGACATATTAGGTGGGATCTAGAACAGTGGTCACCAACCTGTGGGCCAGGGCCCACCAGTGGGCTGTGAGAAAATTTTGGTGGTCCACAGGAAAATATGGAAATTATTTGATTTTGGGGGGGTATGATTCCTGTGTGTGTGTGTGTGTGTGTGCGTGCGTGTGTCTGTCTCCCAGTCTCTCTCTCTTTCTCTCCCTCTTTCTCTCATTCTCTCTCTGTGTGTAGTTCCATTCCATACTAGGTGAAATCTTTCTGATTTTCTTTCTAAGACCATAATTAGGTTCTGGCAATTTGCAGGTCTTTTCACTGATAATGGGGATGTTTACATGTGTTTGTTTGCATAAAACTCTCCTAACTCTTTTAAATTGAGTGATCAGCTCTTTCAACAACTCTAATCCTAACCAGTTCTATAAAAAAAATTCAAAAGAAGTCCCTTTGAATTCACTGGGCTATATAGAAGAGAGTAAAGAATTGCAGAATAAATTCTGATAAACAAAAAGATTCCAACGAATAGGACCATAAATATAACCCAATGCCTGGAGGATTCAGTGCAATAACAAATAAGATAAAGTGCAGCTATTCTACATTTCTGCAAATGTTTGTTTGTTTGTTTGTTTGAGTTGTTCTGACCATGAACTGGGACTCTGAGTATCTTACAGGTTATAAAACAAGGAGAAACATTATTAAAACATTCAAACTACACAGATTAAGATTTTACAAACTATACTGAAATCATAACTAAGAGATGGACAGGATGGGGATGGAAATTTATTTATTATTTATTAAGATTTACATACCACTTAACAGTGCTTTACAGCACTCTCTAAGTGGTTTACACAGTCAGCATATTGCCCCCAACAATCTGGGTCC
>JANHFO010007496.1:0-12235 GCA_032468095.1 Pareas carinatus
CAGGTAAGTCATTTTCTCCCCCTTTATTTTTCCTCTCCGTCTCTTCTATTCCGCCCTCTCCAACTCCGAGGGGGGGGAACCACCCCCTCTCCCGCTTCCAAAACTCCATGTGTTCTCACCTGGGGCTTAATTTCTCACCCTGGTCAGTCCTGCTTCCACCATCCACATCAGAAGCCACTCGTCTTTCTTACGCAAGGCCCCTAGTCCATCAGGCACAATGGCCCGAGCAACAAGCCACAAACGGCAGCGTCCAGAGCCGCCTCACCCCCCAGGACCCTTCAGCGCGCCAGCATTGGTCCCCCGGCCCTGAAATTTGGCCAGTAGCCCCTGTCAAGCCGCCTTCAAACAGCGGGCTCCCCAATTAGCTCTCCCACATCCTGTTGCCTCTGGGACCGGAAGTCGAATCTCATTGTCATAATTTTTCTGGTCTTCCTATCCAGGGCTTTACGTTTTGCTTAAATCCAGTCCACTATTCCAGCTGTATATCCAATGACTGAAATCACCCAGATGCTAATTGCTTTGATGGTATTTCCTTCACTAAGTTTGTATGTTAAGATCTTCGCTCTCTTGATGTATTTACTTCTAACCTTTTTCTTGACTTCAATGTGCTTGATGCTTGAATGCTCACATATTTGTAATGATCATCTTCATCCAACTTCTGATGTTATTTCCATAGGGCAAGTTGATTCTTTCATTTTTCACTATTTTTTCCTGTTTGATGGTGAGCATGGCACATTTGTTTAGTCCAAATTCCACTGTAATATACTGCTGTATATGTGGACAGTGTTGAGCAGTGATTCTATTTCAGATGGTATTTTTCCATACAGCTTCATATCGTCCACGTAAAGGAGGTAGAGTAGCCTGGCAGTTGTTTTCGATGTTTGATAGCCATGGCCTGAGTTATTCAATATTATTGACAGAGGAATCAGTGTCACAACTAACAGTAGTGGTGATAGTGAGTGTCCTTGAAATATTCCTCTTATGATATTAGCTTCTTCCAATCTACTACCATAGATCAGCAACTTTTCCATCAAGCCATTGATCTTTGCACAAAGCTTTTTTATAATTATTATTATCTACAATTTAGAATTTGGAAGACAATACAGTATCTCGCAAAATGTTGGGCAAAACAAAGCAATATAGCAGATTTTTTAACAACTAGTTTAGTTAGGTACCAGACTTCATCAGGCTTTGGCCAGATTCATCTTTTATTCCAGAAGCACACTTCTAAGACTCCTTGAATTCTGTCAAAGTAGTAGTTGAATGACAAAATAATATTGCACATGAATAATAAGCAGAAAAGTTAAATTAACATTTCATATTTCATATGCCATACCTAGATGTCAGGGGAAGAAATACTTTATTTTCAAGTCCCTGACATTCAGCTGTTTCTTTAAGCAATTCAATGTTGACATCTCATTGAGTTGGATCTTCCTAATTACTGCTAATTGCCTATCATGAGTTGGTTCCCCATGAAGTTCAGTTATCTAGTATAAATGAACATAACTTTAATATATGCTGCACCGACAGCTATGACAATTGAGGTTTGCTATCTTATTACTGAAGTCATTTTAAATATGGTGTGGAATTAACTAAGCAGTTTTTAAGAATGTTTAAAGCACCAAAAATGCCAATCTCTAATGAAGTGTTTGGTCTAGTAGTTAAAGGACCAGGCTAGAAAGTAGTAGTTTGTGAGTTCTAATCTTGCCTTAGCCATGAAAGCCAGCAGGGTAACCTTAGGCCAGTCACTCTCCCTCAGCCGAATTCACCTCACAATATTATTGTTATGGGGAAATTGTTTGGCAATTTGAATGATTTTTTAAAAATAATAAAGGTAGAATTTTAAAGAATCTTTAAAATGTATTTACCTACCAAAAGAGAAATATAGATTAGCGCTATTAGTTCATAAATATTGCTTTACAAAATTCAATTCCTTTTGTAAGTATTTTTCATTCTATTCGGTGTAATATTCATTTCAAAAGATCATACTAATACCTACACATATTAATGCACAGTTGGTAAATTAAATTTAAATGACATCCATCTTCTCAATCAGGCAACTCTGGGCAGCTTACAGAACATAAAATTATAGTATAGACAGTTATATCATTTTAAAATATGTTGTGTACCAAAGAATTAACTATCACCCAAGGCCAATTGATGACTCAAGCACAGCCCAACAATGGTGCCCCTCAGTCCTTCTAGTGTTTAACAAATAAGATATTAAGACTCAGTAAGTGGTGAAAATTAAAATTAAGTGTGGAAGTGAAAAAGGAAAGGGTATGATCGCTAGAAGGAGAAAGTTTTGTGGTGCCCCCTTTCCCTTGGTGCCCTAAGAACATGCTTATTTTGGTTAATGTTAATCCAATACTCTCAGATTAGATAAATAATGAAGATGGGTATATAACTTTAGGATGTTTCAATCTCTAGAAAATATTTGATCTATGAATTTAATGAAACTTCTAGCAAGAATACCAAAGTAATGCGTATTTCAATAATTTGGGGATATAAAAAATATGTGAGGGAAGGAAAGACATTCTTACATTGTACCTATCTTGAAAAGGTTGCTAATTCTTATTCTGTCATGACCCCATAGCTATTAAATTCTTGTTACCTGGAAGCAATTCAGCAATGCTTACAAAGAGTAAGCTATGGATCGTCGTACAACAAAAAACATTGTTACCACTGACCCCTCAAATGAAGCTACAATATATATTTCAAACAAAAATTCTGGAATCACCTCTGAAAAGCCATTTCTTACCTGTCAGAACTACTCAAGCAACAGTCTATTCAAAAATCTATTTTTAAAAAAGACTGTGCATGAACAAAATTAACACTTGGGGCTTATTTCTCACTAGCAAAAATGACATCTGCCTAGAGCATTGATCAGGCCTAAGGCATGGAAATTAACTTTTACACTAATTTCTTTATTCTCTTGTCAGAAGGCAAATTACGATTACTTAGTGGGCAGAAACAACACTGACAGAAGACTGATTCTATTATCAATGTCATATTTGAAAAATAAGATATCACTTAAATAAAGTGAGCACATGCTTTGCATATACAAGATTTCATCGTCAGCTTCTGGTATCTCAAGACAGGACTGAGAAAAGCTCATAACTGAAAGATCCAGAGCTATAAAGGAAGCTGTTTGGTTAAAAAAAGATAACCTGAAACAAAGCCATAGTAGACCATTTCTCTATTATTACCATAAAAACTATGTGGACATGATCATAAAGCCACCGGCAGTTGAGCTGAAGTCAAAGGAAATTTTATTTTTAGCTACTATTTTATCATATCTTAGAATTACAAGTCTCATGAAAAACGTACATGATGCTCGGTCAGGGAATTTTACAATCCCTACAACTCATTACAAATTTAACACCAGCAATCCTAACTATTCATATGCTTCAAATATCAGGCACACAAATATGTTACACTAACATTCAATGGGGGAGAAATGCTACCATCTGTTTTCCACTTAGCAACATATAATGAAATTGAAATAAAGATTATGTAGAAAACCTGCCGAAAGTGTGTTTATTATTTAGGATAACTATTTCGTACCAAATGAAGACAGTAACTTATTGCAGACATAAAATGTAAGTAGGATTAAAATTTATTTTTAGCAAAGCGTTTTTTCAAAGCTAGGAAAGAGAATTTTCTGTAACTGCTCCTGTGTAATGATTAGATTATCATAACAGATATTAGCGGTACTCTCCACAGAACAAGGGAATTTGCTTTGAACTGAGCCAGATTATTCATACTATTAAAAATGTTATTACTAATACCTGGAAATATTGGTAATACAAATACATTTTACTCCCAGTTATGACCACATTCCATTTGAATATACATTTATAAACACACATATCTAATTCTGCTTCTGAAAAGCAAAACTGCTGCTGTTTAGATATATCATTGTTTCATTTATTTGCTATTAACTGTGCTGTACATTACTTTTTCCTCTTTGGATCGCTGTGCTATATAGTATAGTTCATATGCTTCTGTTTGATGTCCTCAACTAACATTAAAACACTTATCTGAAACTAACTGCAGAATTGTGTGAAGCCCAGTAATCAAGAAACCAATAAAACATGGCATATTGGCACAACCCAATTCTTCAGATATTTTTTATGTTTTAGAGAAAAAGATATCTAAAATAATTTGAAAAGTCAACAGTTGGAAAAGATCTGAGATTCCAAGTGATTTGGTTTCTAAAAAGGCAGGGTGCATGCAACAGAGCAAAAAAAAAACCCTCCAAATAAACAAACCTATTATTTGCAGTGTTGGAAATTTTAAGAACTACACACACACATATATACATCTATTTAGCATATATGCTCATGATTTATGAGACTGCAGAGAATTTGCCTCTGCAAATCTTCTGGTTTGTTTATTTGTTTATGGTCCAAGACCAAACCACTGTTTTAAATAGACATTATTCACCTTGGTTTGAATGACAGAAATTGTAGCCCTGAAGATTCATCCCGGGTTTGATCCTCTCATTTCTCTTGTTAGATGACTTATTCTGCTCAATAAGCATTTTCTTCATTTTTTGATCACCAATCAGTGATTACATCTGAGACACTCAAACGTAAGCTGCACAAATTTTCTATGCAATAGGATTAGGTAAAACAAGTAGCTTTTTATAGGCAATTATTGAATACCGCTAGTAACAGTCACCTGCAACTGTCCCAGTGAGACTATACTAGTTTGAGCTGCTGGAAAACATTGGACGAAAACTTTGACATTGTTCTGCATCGTTTAAGTTATAAAGGGGACATTATTCTCCATATTCCACCATTTTTCAATAATCTTAATGACAAATGCTGCATTAGAGAGCCAGAATATTGTATTGGACTGATCTAGGTTAACATTGTCAGTTAACCACTGAGTCACTTTCCCTCAATCCAGCCTACTTGACAAGTTTCTTGTGAGGAGATAATTAAGAACCTGTTGTAAATCACATGAGCTCTCAGAAAAAAAGGTAGTAAATAAGAATAAGTAATCAATAAATAAGAAAGGCAGTAATATATTGTGGAAGACAAACATTTCAGATGTTTTGCTGATACAGGCACACAGAATCCAAATCAAGATAAAGATCCAGAAGAAGTAACAAGATCAAGGGATAAATATTTGAATACAGGTGTGTGGATCTATTGCTACCTTTGTTAATTTTTAAATAGTTGAACCCTGGTAGGAAGCTCATATTTGGTTCAAAAACGATGTCTGCTTTTTTCCTTATATAGTTATTGACTTGTATTATTCAGATCACAGAATAGAGTTAAGCAGAGTTGCCCTACTCTGATTCTATATGCACTCTATTCAAAGTGGAGTGCTAAAATAATATGTTATTTCACAGAGTATTTCAAGAGACAATCATACTTTTCTGAATTATCTAAAACTTAATATAAAAACATAAAATAACCATTGGGTTAACAAATATCATTTGGCTAAGCTAGAGCAGGGCACAGAAAAAAAAGACAGTCACGTCCAATTTCACATATACTCTTAGCTTGAGGATTCTGCTTTTCACACAGTTTATCTTACAAACATGATCCAAGTGACATTTCACAAATTCCTGGATAAATGTTGCTATACTCGGCCAGCAGAGACAGGGCATGTCATGCACAGATCAATAACAGCACTGTGTTTCATCAGCCTCAAAAATCAAAAATGCTTCATTTGGCAAAAGCCATAGCCCTTGAGGATCCAACATACAATATATGTATTGAGTACTCTACTTGGATTATCTTCCACACAGGCTACCAATGTAAAGTAAAAACATCTGGAAAGACAAGTATTAAAAAAAAGAATGCAAAGGACTTTCATATTATAACTAATAGAACAGTAAAATAAAATCCCAGCTTAACTGCTAATTAAAAGATTAACAATATTTGCTATTTCTTGGGGGAAGGATGATGGGTATATATGAATATACTATTTCTAAATACAGTTTTGTCCTACAAATAATAAAAGTCCTAACGGACATCAACCCCATTCAGAGCATATTAACAGCCCCAACTGAAACACTAATTTCTTGGTTATTGCTCCCTTACCTTTAACTAGCATTAATAAGTAGATTCATAAATATGAATATATATAAAATGATAATATGACAGTATGAAAATATGACAGTATGAAAAGTTCTTCAATATTTTTGACATTACAATATTTATTGGTTACTAACTTGGATGGCTTTAATCAGGGAAGAGAAGTAAAATCAAAATGTTATATTCTATTTAAAAGACTTCATAAAAGTATGCCTGGAAAATTTGCTCCTTTAAGAGCATCATTTCTTTTTCCCCTTGAAATCTGAATCATAAATTCTATATAATCAGAATTTTAAAGTGTTGCCTTAGTTTTTCAAAATGCAATTATTTGGACTTAATAAAACAGTAAGTAAAATAAAAGCCAAAAACAACAGTAGTTTGTTTTTTTAAAGAAGGAATTGTTTCAAGAAGGAATTAATTAGCATTCTTATTTTTAAAACGGATGGAGAATTTAATTTCTTCTTAACATATTATTCTGAGAGACTTGAATTTTCCTCAGAAGTCTACAATTCATAATCTAGCATTCCTTTCTATATATTTTATTATCTCAAAATATGTATCAGAAGTCAAATCTAGTCCTAAGTTGAGAATAAAAAGAAGGCAAGCATAATGTATGGCTTCCTAGATGGTGCAATAATAGTTCATTTCAAAATGTTATTAAATCTGTTGACTAAATGAGTTGGTAAAGTAAAAGTTTGCATATTGTGTTTGGCGATGCACAAAACAGTCAGAATTAAAAAAAATATTTGCTTCAAATGTTATAAGCACAGAGTAAATCATATTCAAATCAAGTTCTCTCCCAAAATTGGGACAAGATGAAGTTCTTCAGTCTAGAGTGTTCCAATATGCCATAATTGGTTTTTTTTTAATTGAATTCCTACAGCTATGAAGAACTGGAGAGTGCATTAGTCAATAAAACAGCAGGCATAGGTTTCATCCCTGCTGACATTGACTGGAGTTAGTAAAGAGGAAGAGGGGGTAGTTTTAAAAAAGTCAGTTATGCACTTGGTTGGAGACTGAGAATCATTTTGGATATAGGAAAATGACTGATGCTTGCTTGGTAGCTTAGTTTAGTGTTGTTTTTGAATTATTTGCCTCAAACAATCAAAAATATTGTTCCCAATGGAAAGTTTCTTAGGCAATGTTCCAAGTATGGCAGTTGTGTCTTGAGTTCAGGACATACCTGTGTGCATTTTCCTTGGTCTCCTGAATATATTTGGAAATCTTCAAGATGTTTGCAGTTGACACAAGAATAATTCCTAAATACTGAATTTCTGTAAATGGTCTGTAACTGAACCCAATTTAGTTCATATAACACCAAGAAAATGGCTGGAATGTTTTTAGTGTCAAAACATTAAAGAGTCAAAAATACAAAGGAACACAGTAGCACAGTAATACTTGCATCTATATATGATCAAATAGTTTTTTAAAATGTATACACATTTAATTCACAATGAAAGTTCTAGAAACTTTAAACTTTTTTTCTCCTGTGAAATTAGATATCTCAGTATAGTAAATTAGTGAAAGAAAAAACTCAGATAGTATTAAATGTTCTGTGAAATTACTATTTTACAGTAATATAGGATTTTTTCCAAGTTACTATCAAATAATTTAAGGTTTTTTATATTGAAATTGATAAGGTTCAGTGAATATTGGCTTGCAAAGTACTCTCTAAGTTAGAAAGCCCAGCTTATGCACAATAACTTGAGTATGTTTATTGTACTAACTAGATTTTGGTGACCTCGGGGAACATTGATGAAAATGTGCCAAAACAGACTGGTATGTTATTTATCTTTACCCATCACTCAGTCTATACCATCTCTATTTATTAAAAGCATATTGTGAAACTCTACATTGACCAAACCAATAGGCCCATCTATTGACAACCGTATCACATGAAAGATTGCAACTTAGACTACAAGAAAACTGTAGTCTAAGTTGTAAAGAACACAAATGAAAAAGAATAGAATGGAATGGAATGGAGTGGAGTGGAGTGGAGTAGAATGGAGTGAAACACTATATTTGGCCAAGCATGAGTACACATACAAGGAATTTGTCTCCAGTGCAGAAGGTCTTAAGTGTACTTACAAAACAACAGAGTAATAATAATCAAAATAAATGATCGCAATAAGAGAAGGTAGTAGAAAATATATTGTCTGTTTGTGAAAATAAGCTTTCCTCCTAGAATAGAATATTTGAAAAGTCTAATGGGGAAAAAATCTTTGGGCAGAAGTAACACTTTTTTCTATCTTAGCTGTCCTATGGCTATAGCAAAAGCAAGTTTAGTTTATCCTCATATAAATTTAGGATTAAGTACTTTTTTAAATAGCAGACTGTGGATTTAGGAAATGATGCTTCAGATTTGCTTTACTATTCAAAATTGATTCCTAGTGATTTCAGGAGCATATCCCTGTAGTTGTTTTGGCAACAATATGGAAATATTTGCTGTTCGATTCTTCTGGGATGATTTGTGAACTTTCCAGTCTAGGTTACTGCCTTGGTATTTCTTAACGGTGTGTCATCTAGTATTATCAAGGTCTGACCTTGCTGAGATTAGTCAAGGCTCAGATAGGCTACCTGCTCTATTGTAATTCTATAACCTACAACCTACATTTTAGGGAATGTAGGGAATTTGGAACTGAACAAGAGCAGTAAAACTGAGCTGATTTTGAAGAATAGTGGGGAAAAAAAGTATAATGGCATATCGATTTTTTGAGGGTGCGTTTAAGAAAACCTGAACACATTTATCTTTTTTTAAGTTATGCCAGGTTGAAGCCATAGCTAAGTCAAAAATGTTCAGAAGTCTTTCGGTGTAAAATGAAGAAAGCATTCGGTAGCAAAGATTTTCTTTTACAAATTACTAACAAAGCTGGAAATGTTCGAGAAGTGCCTGCAGTGGATTTTAAAGTACTATTGCAGGAATTCTTTAGGTTGAAATATGGCAATATCAAACAGAGAATTTAAAAAGAAAGAGACCAGTTACACATCTGGAAGAATGTTCCTGAAGAACTGCTTTCAACTTTTGTGTACTGCTACCCAAAGGAGCTGCAAACAGTTACCTAGTGGGTTGAAAGTCTGTTCCTTTTTTTAAAATCCTGGCCTTTTCAGATGAAGATGGTTTGCTCTGCTACTAAGTCCTTTTCAGATGTCAAAGGCATCTCATAAAACAATACAATTACTCCTATGGTGCCACTTCTAGAGCACTATGGGAACCATAGCAAAGGATTCTGGGTAACTTTGTAGTTGTGGGGCCTTTATAATTGGGTTACTACATTTAAAAGACAATAATTGCTGATTTAAATTACAATATGGCAGTTTTGCACTGAATTGTACATCCCTTGTGCCTCTATGTGTTTTTGCTGTGCAAATGTTATATCTTACCCATGTAAAATTGTCATTACTCTAGTACATACAGCAGAGGATGCCTTAATCTGAGCAGACATCTGGTGATGAAAATTGCAAGACTGCCATTAGGCATGGGGAATGCAGGAGAAAGAAAACTTTTAAAAAAAGTTTTTCCTGGATTGTGCCAATAATATTATTCAAAGGATTTTCTGATATCTTTTCACATCAATATCAAGATTCTGTGATTTTGAGACACTGTTTGCACAATTTAACTTCTTTATTTACATACAACATTCTTTAGATCAATATGGATCATGAGTCTTTGGAATGGCAGACCACATTCCTTAATTTTCAATAACCTTACAGCAGTATTATAATATGTAATGCTATGCTATGCCATGCAATATAATGGCTATGTTTTTAAAAAAATCACAGTACAAGGATTATGACGCCCAGAGACATTTGATTAAGTTGGGTGGCTATAGAAATTGCATAAATAAATACAGTATAGACTTTTGTAATTCTACTATAAACAATGTAGCTACCATAATACACTTTTATATGCAATATATTGTATGTGTCTGTAGCTTTTCATCTACATCTATGTATCTACATCAATACTCAAGCTGCAGATATTGTAATATTTCTATCTAAATAAAATTTAGAACATCTAAGTTCTCTTAAATTGAAAACTAATTTATACTACCAGAGCATTTGGGCATTATACTCAAAAGTGTGACTGCATAAATATGTTCCTATCAGTTAATAAACTATTTTGTTCATCTCTATTTAATCAACAGGGATCTTCTCTATATTCAATATTTACAAATCTGAGCTATTATATTACATAAGAATAATGTTACATGAATATGTTATTATATGTTATTATGTGGAACAAAACTCTTTAAAGCTGCTGTCGTTTCAATTTTAAACTTTTTGGAATCAACTCAGTTTCAATATTTGTTTTTATTCCTACTCATCCTTCTTTGTATTTCAGAGATGCAAAAAATCATATAGTGTAACATTTCTTCTCACATCATGACAAGACAATAGTACATGAAAATACCCACTGTTGTTCATGAACTATTAAAATATTCAGTATCTAAATCAATTTCTCCTGAGCAATAGAGTTTCAAAAAACAAGTTTTCTCCCTAAAATGCTTACATTTTATATTTGCAGTTTCACTAAAAGTATGTTATCTTTTTAATTACTACTGGATGATAGCTACAGCCTCTTTTTAAGGGTAGATTTTCCTTCGGTAGCATTATTAATAATTTCAGCTTTGAGGTTAGCCAAATCTACAGCTGCTCTGTGCAGTTCACAATTAAAAAAATAAAGAGAAAACAACATATATCAGAGACAAATAATACAGCTAATTGAAAGAAAGAAACAGCTATCAAAGGGGTTTAGTCGGGTCTTTGACAATTTGTGGAAAAGGATAACAGCAGTATGGATCTCCAGGGGGATAGCATTCCACAGCGCAGGAATATGCTTCATGGGGCCCACAAAGTGATCCTACTTGATTGATGGAATCTGAAGTGTCTTCACTCTAGCTAGTCTCACTAGACCAGTCGAAAATATGGAAAAAGGCATTCCCTCAAGTAGCTATGAAGGGCATTATAATGATAACCAGCACCTTGAATTGCAGTCAGAAGTCAACTAGCAGCTAGTGCAGATTACAAAATAGTCAGGGTATGTGCTCATATCATGACACACTTCCTGAAATGCTACATTCCTATAACGCTGCACTGGACCAGTTGTAATTTCTCAGTCTTTTTCAAGGGCAGCCACATGTAGAGTGACCAGGGCATGAGTGACTGTTTTAAGGCTCTCTCTATACAACAGGGATCACAACTGGCATACCAGCTGAACCTGTGCAATAGCAATAGCACTTGAACTTACAGTATATACTGCTTCACAGTACTTTACAGCCCTCTCCAAGCGGTTCACAGAGTCAGCATATTCCCCTCAACAATCTGGCTCCTCATTTTACTGACCTTGGAAGGATGAAAGGCTGAGTCAAGCCGGTGAGCCTTGTACTACTGAACTACTGGCAGCCTGAAGTCAGCAGAATTAGCCTGCAGTACTGCATTCTAACCATGTGTCACTTCTTCGTGTCAAGGCCTCCTTGGCCATAGCTGCTATCACAGAAGCTGTGAGTCCAACAGGGCCTCTAGATCATGTACTAGTTTCACATATGCGAGTGCCACCTCATTAAAGACTAAAGATGAACTGTCCCCAAAACCTGGAGGTGTGAATGAGGAGAATCAAACAAATAGCCATTTTGTCTTGTCAAGACAGAACCTGAGTCTCCTCTTTCTCATTCAAGCCTGCCTAGTTCCAGGCACTTGGCCAGGTCTTCAAACGTATCAGTTTGTTGACTCAAGGTCAAGAGGCATAATTGAATGTCATCAGCAAATTGATCATACCTGACCCCAAATTGATGAGGTTACCTAGAGGTTTCAAGTAGATATTAAACAAAAGGAGAGAAAAAGTCAAGTCCTGTAGCACCTCAATTAAAACTGGATGCCAAGAAGAAATCAGAATTGGCACATTAGATATTTTGCCTGGATTCTGGCATCTGTTTTATATTATTTACTTTTTCTTGGATAGCATTAATGTTTCTTATATGTTATGGCTTATCTTTTATGTATCAGTAATACCAGCAAGGAAAAATATATTATTTTCATATCATGTGTCATATATATGCCAGAAACAATACTCCAAAAAGGGAAGATCCAAGACAAAAAACTTAATGAATAACTGCTGATTAACATTATTTGCCTGTAAAACAAAGTTACCATATTTATAGAATCAGCTAATCTTGCATCTA
>JANHFO010007496.1:28668-40591 GCA_032468095.1 Pareas carinatus
AGGCTGAATTGGCGCGTTCCCAGCGTCCCGCGCCTTATGGTCCGGAGCGCCTTATGGTGCGAAAAATACGGTATATCCATGAAGGAGAGGAGATTATTATCAATCAATGCTTGGAGTAAATAAATTCACATCACATCACGTAAAATAAAAAAAGATCTGGTAATAATAAAATAGGAATATAAATATGTCTGGAACTATTTATCAGTGGCTACCCTGCTTCCGGGTCTATTTAAAAAGATTATTGAAGTCATGGTTGAAAATTAATTTCAGAGCAACCTAGAGGAACAAATTATCTGGATTCTTTTAAGTCAGGTTCTCATTTGGACTTCACATGAAAACTGCATTGGTTGTGCGGGCTAAGACTCTGGAAATTTGGAAAATTGTATTTTAGTATATTGTAGACCACTATGAGTCAGAAAAGCTGTAGTTGCATACAAATGGACAATAAAAAAACTTTTTAAAAAACCACAAAAGTATTATGTACTACTGTAGTAGTTACTAATTCAAATGAATAAGCATTCTCATATATTTGGATATCAGTAAATGTTATACAACTTTTAAACAGTGTTAATATAAAACACCTTTCCAAGTTAGTTAAAAACAGAATTGTATCTTCAATGAATCTTAAGAACATTATTGAATTTTTTTGCCCTTTTATTCTTTAAAGATACCAAAAATAGTCAAAAAGTCACTAAAGGTGTCATAAATTGTAGGCACTCTTCATTTAGTGACCATAGTTGGGATAGGTAAATTGGTCATCAAGTGAAGTTTCCATTAACTGTGACTGTGGCTTTAATCTTTCTTCAGCTATCCTTTGCTTCACAGACCTATGCAGGTCGTAAATTTGAGGATAGTTGCAAAGATACTCTTTTATCACTGAGGGATGATTATTAAATGAGGGAATTGTAAAATAAGGCACCCTGTAAAAGATGGCATAATTCGGTATACTTTTATGGCAGTGGTCTCCAACCTGTGGGCCGAGGTCCACCAGTGGTCCGTAAGAAATGTTTGGTGATCCGCAGCAAAATCTGGACATTATTTGAATTTTTTTTGTATAGTTGTATGGCTCCTGCTCCCGGGGATGGCAGAGAAAGCGAGGCACACGAGCCTTGGCTGCCTCCAGGGCTCAAAATTCACTTGCACCGGCTACTGGAAGCCCTTCCAAAGCACCTCTCAGCTGGCCAAAAGCCAGCGAATTCTGAGCCCCAAAGTTTGCAGCCCCGCTGACTTCTCTCCAGCCTGACTTCTTCATGTGGTAAGGGGTGCAAGTGGATAGCAGGGAGTGGAGTGTTATTCGGGACGGGGGCAGGCGATTGCGACCTGCCACTGTGAGGAGTGCAGATGCCAGGCTGGAGTGGAGCGGCAGAGCGCTCTATGTGTTTCTGTCTGTCATTCTCTCTGTCTGTCTCTCTCTCATTCTCTCTTTGTGTCTCTTTTTCTCATTCTCTCTCTCTCTCTCTCTGTCTACCTCTTTCTGTGTGTGTCTGTCCCTCATTTTCTCTTTCTATTTCTCTGTCTGTATCTGTGTGTGTGTGTGTGTGTGTGTGTGTAATGGCTCTCTCTTTCCCTCTCTCTCGCTTTCAATCATTCTCTCTCTCTCTTTCTGTCTCTCTTTCTCTCTCTGTGCGACTGTCTCTCTCATTCTCTCATTCTCTCTCTCTCACTCTCAAGCAGGAACAAATCACACTAAAATGTGTAATACTTAAAGAACCTTCAATTATTTTGTAATAACTAAACTAATTTTAATAATTTTGCTACAATTAAACAATCTTTAAATATTTTACTATGAGTAAATAAGCATTTATGATTTTTCTATAATTAAAGAAGCTTTTTAAATTTTGTTATATTAAATAGATGCCTTTTATACTAATAAAATGGAAGTTCTCTGATCATTGTTTTACAAATGCGTGTATCTTTTAAAAAATTCATATTAGTGGTCCACAGGATTTAAAATTATGAATTTAGTGGTCCCTGAGGTAAAAAAAGGTTGGCGACCACTGTTTTATGGTATTCACTCAGTTTTTAAGACTATATAATCTGGAATAATCTTGAACCAGGCATGATTTTTTAACAATCAAATCTAAGCATGACAAAAGAAAATCCCTTTGCTCATCCAAGATTCAGATTCAGGTGCAACTTTTTGCTAAACCTGCTCTTTTCAAAGATTCTCATCGACTGACAGCATTGGAAAGACGGAACAAATCTTGGAGCAAGTTCTGAACTCAGCTATGTGAGAAAGCAAGCCCTCCCCCACAAAAAAAATCTCCATTACCCACACTGGGGATAAGGCCATCACAAGAATGTCAATAACAATAACAGAATACTACAATCATACTTTATTTTTTTTAGTCTTGCTTATATTTCTGAAAATGATTTAATAAAAATCTTAATTTGGGTTATCTCAAAGTGATTTTAATTTGTAACACTCAGCTTGACCAGGATGAACATATTCTAAATTTTCCTAAATGAATTTGTTTAGTTGCCTGGTTGAAGCTGGTTGAATTTAAAAACAAATAAAAGCTGGAGCAAACTGACCAGCTTATTATTCAAGATAGACAGTAGGATAAATGAAGTTATCTTCTTAATCAATTGTGGTTTGCTTATTATTTTTCCGGTTGAGATTAATATGACCCTAAAGGCAGCCAGGGAATAAAGAAGCCTTGAATCCCATATTTTTGTTGCACATGATCTGAAGGTTAATATTATGCCCATAATTTCAAGAATTGATATATGAAAACATTTTAGTTGACAAACTGGGCATTTATATAAAAACATAATTCTTAAAAATAAAGTAACTGAGTGCAGTGGTCTACTCAGGTTCCTTATAGTATATAGCACTTGAGTGAAAGCATTCTTTTTCATGGCTAATGACCATTCAAATCACTTCAATTTTTCTTGTTTATGCATAAGACTTTTCTTTATGTTTCAGCAGACAGATCTGGATATATTATCAAGAAAAAAGACCTAGTTGAGATTTTCTACATACATTTAATTCGTTTTCTTCATTTTAAGATCAAGTGCTTTTGTGTCTGTACTCCTATAGATTGTTTTAAGCAATTGTTTTGAATTTAATCTGTGGAACCATATAGAATGACTGAAAATGCATACATATTTCTCCTCAGTGCATTAATATTCTACTGTAATTAACTCTTACAGAACAGCATTTTGGTTTGTTTGATAGCTTTTAAGGCCATTTTCTCTTCCTGCCCTATGTTTGATGGTCAATGAATGAAAATTTAGGAATGGGATGAACAAACACTACAACAGGCTATAAACAAGATTTGTCTCAAAGCAAATTAATGAATCAGAAGTCCAATAAGGACATGATTTTTCATGGTTCACGGTATTTATTTATTTGTTCAAATTTTTATACCGCCCTTCTCCCTGAAGGGACCCAGGGTGGTGTACAGCCATCTAAAACACACTAAATATGACAAAGACAATTTAAGAAGCAATTTAAAATAATATCCAGGCTAAATTTAAAAACCGCAAAATACAACCAATTTTAGTCAGATCTAAAATTTAAAAAATTTAAAATTTCTATCGTATTAAAAGTAGGGGAAGGCGTGATTAGGCCAAACCAGTCTGTACAAAGAGGTAGGTTTTTAAAGCACGGCGGAAAGCACGGAGGTCCGAGATAATGCGAATCTCTGTTATTTCACTATGAGGTGGAATAACAAAAGTATCAAACTGAAATCTGCATAAAACATATCTGAAAATTGATTGTATTACTTATTAAAAGACTATTGAAATACACTATACCAGTGGTGGCGAACCTATGGCATGGGTGCCAGAGGCGGCACTAAGAGACCTCTCTGTGGGCATGTGTACCATCGTCCCAGCCCAGATTTCTTTACTAGGAATCCAGAGTGACAAAGGTGCACCTGAAGACATTTCTCCAGGTGCACCTGAAGACATTTCTGACATCACCCACCCCTCTGTCCATCAGTCCAATGGGAGTGCTTCCTCCCTCCCTTGTCTGGGTAAGGAGGGCAGCTCAAGTGCAGCACAGGATCTGTGGCAAAGGCGAGAGAAGAGCTAGGTTGGATGAGAGCATAGCTCACAGTGGGCAGCCGAAGCTGAGATAGGCCACCAGAAGACCCGTGGCAAGTTTGTGTAGGCTGTGGGCAGGGGGGGTGCAGGGAGGTCACCGATGGCCACAAGGAGTATGTGTGTTGCCCGTGTTGGCTCTTTGCGATAAATAAGTGGCTTTTGGGTTGCAGTTTGAGCACTCAGTCTCTAAAAGTTTCACCATCACTGCACTATACTCTGCATAGTGCATGATGATGTCACCATGGACAGCAATCATTGCTGAATCAAGCTGCTCAACTGTTGTCAGAGACATCTTACAGACCGCAGAGTAATGTAGCTCCAAATTACATTGAAACTTCTCCAATATTGCAAAAATAATATTTGAATCAAGCCTCAGTGGGTACTAATCAAAATTGGTACTAATCAAAACAAAAGCACACAAGGAAAGTTTACATTTTATTGTTACTTTTAACATTCAAACTAAGTTCCCTTTGAGTGAATTATTAATAAATTATTAGTTAGTCCGCACAATCACATATTCTATGTGAAAAATACTAGTCAACTTATTATCAATTCAAGATGTTGGTTATCACCTTCAAAGCCCTACATGGCTTGGGGCCAGGCTATTTTCGAGACCGCCTTCTACTGCATGACTCCCAGCGACCGGTAAGATCCCACAGAGTTGGTCTCCTCCAAGTCAAGTCAGCTAAACAATGCCGGCTGGCGGGCCCATGGGGGAGGGCCTTCTCTGTGGCTGTTACAGCACTCTGGAACCAGTTACCTCCAGAGATCCAGACCATATCCACCCTAATGGCCTTCCGAAAAGCCTTGAAGACCTGGCTTTACTGGCAGGCTTGGGGCCATTGATTTCGCCTGGCGATCTGGTGAGATCAGGCCATGAATGGTGTGTGAGTGTATTTTAAAGCTTTTTAAATGTCTTTTAAATATTTTTTAATGTTAATTTGTTGTGAGCCGCCCTGAGTCCTAGGAGAGGGGCAGCATACAAATATAACAAACGAAATAAATAAAATAAAATATCAAAATGATTATTCTGCATTATGCCTTTATCCACTTAAGACCAAGATGCAGAAGTACGACTCAAAATCTCTTACCGTTTAATGGTAGAGTTATTTAAACAATACTTTCATACCTATCTCTTGTAATCTCTGTGAACTATTTTTCATTTAGATAACATCTTCCTCATAGATAACAACTCTTTCATAGGAAACCCATACATACTATATCCACAAGAATGAAAAGCACAACAAAATTACAAAATTAATCACAGCAACAGCAGTTTTCCTTCTCCAGCCCCAAACATTTCTCATATTGTGCATTAGCTGGAAGATTCAATAAAAAGAAAAACTTCCTTTCCATACTGCATTTTCCTCCAAATTAAAATTCCAGGTTCATCAGAGCAGCTTTCCTACAAAAACATGCATAAATAAATGGGCATATATATGCTTTGAGATAAATGAAAGCAATAGTTAGCAACAGAAAGGATTTTGGCAGGATTTTAATTTTTACAGTAGAATTGACATAATATTGACAGTAGAATTGACATTATTTAATAATAATGCTCACATTTTTTTCTCTATATTCTTGGAACTGTGGTTGGGGGAAACATGATATGGTTGAAGAGAAATAATTAAGGAATGTTTTGTCTCTTCTCATTCGGTAAGCTGATCTTTCCTGTCCTTTCCAGCCAAAGAAAGATGCCTCATAAACAAAATCAATCGCTTTTTTACTGTTACCATTTCTTGAATCTTGTTATTTAACATCACATTTATTACATCACATATTAATTGATTTTCTTCTTTATCTACGATAGGTAGCATTGCTTGAATGCAGGTAGAAAATAAGAAAATGGCCTTGTGAGAGAAGATAACTGGGTATATAAGCATGATTCATCAAATAAAGACATCATATTATTTGTATTTGCATTTATGACTTCAAATAATGATACTCTCTTTCTCTTTTTATATGTAGGCACAAGCACAAAAGAATGATGCTGTTTCTAGTATTTTTAACTATAAAATTATTATATAAATTACATGAGAATGATAAAGTTAAGTCAGACAGGGAAATAGGAACATGGGAAATAGAGGAAAACCATTTACATTTCATAGAAAAATCTGTTCGGAATCAGAACTATGAATGAGAACTTTTCAGTGTGTTTATTGAAAGAAAATTGACTTCCTCTTCCTCCATGTTGGGACACAGCATCTTGAGATATGATATTGAGCGATCATAAAAGGCATTTGTTTTATAGCAACTCTTCCCTGGAATGGGAATTAGAACCACATACCTTTTTAAAGAGCTCAGTAGCTACAAAAAGGATATAAGTACACAGTGGTTTTATTAAGAATGCTCCCTGGTCTCAGTACTTCTCAAAATAGGCACAACACAGTATAGACTAATAGCTGTTTCAGAATATAGATTCCAAAGATATGGCAATTTCAGTTTTGAAGGGATTCTGCACACTGCAAAACTTATTTATAATTGCTGTAGTACTGAAGATAGTGGTTTCAAGAAACCTCTAAATAAGTATCTAAGATACTGTTCTCAGAACAGAAGGCATGCATGCACACATACAGACATACAGTCTAAATTGCAGTCTAAATTAGATATATAACTGAAAAGGGCAAAATAATAATTAAAAATTATGTGATCCTGTGGCAAAAAGGAACTGTTAATTAGTGCAGTAAGAGTATAATATACCTCTGATTTAATGAATCTTATTTACCAGACTTTAGGTGCCTAAAGTAAGCATGAGTATTCCATTTAAATGTAACTGACATTCTTAAGTGTATACAATAGTTCATTAAATCGAAGTTTTACAATATTTTACTACACAGCTATAAAGCAGTTTGGAAGAAATCCTAATTTTAGGTCCAGTGCATTTAGTTTTTTCCCCAATATCTGATTAAGGATAAATCTTTGAAAAACTTATTAGATATTAGTATCATGCAGCTTTTAAAATCAAAATAGTGCTCAAAGTTCAAGTTGGATGAAATACATCTGACATAATAATGCACTAGCAGGTGCTACTGAAATTTCCAAAGAATTATCAAAAAATAAAGTCACTAATTTTTTCAGTAGTGACGACTGATTATTCGAACAGTTCATGGAAAATACAGTAATTTATAAGCTTTCTATTTTGTTACCAGATCTGGCCTGCAAGCCGTCACACAGCAAATATTGTGGATGCAATCAAAAAGACCCAGAAATTCTCACTCTTTACTCTCATCCAAATACTCTCATCCGAATTTGCACAGCCCAAATTTGAAATCAACCTTGTCATTGTTGATAGTTGCTTTAAATAGAAATAAATTTAAAGACTGAACAGTGTCCGTTTTAGAGATTAGGAATTTATATCAGATTAATCACAGTACAGTTAAAGAAAGGGAGGGAGAGAGGGAGAGAAATGGAGGTAGAGGTTAACTTCAAGTAAAAAAAATTGTCAAAGAAGAAAAGCGTGCATTGACTGATTATGTAAGAGACAGCCAAGAACAAGCATTGGAAAAGTTCCAATAAAAGTTGGAAATTATTGACTATCAAGGAAACAAAATGTGAGTATCAAAGTAGTGTAATAAAAACATGACTGGAATATTGCAAGTAAAGCATTACTTGCTCCATTTTACAAAATATCCCGGGGGAAAGTGGATTAAGATAAAACCCGGACTGCCTTAATATGTCAATACATTATGACATCCTACATTTTTGAGAAGAATTCAATGCAAATGGACGGCCAACACAAGCCAAAGAACTGGCAGCTGTGACTGCACCTTGCTATATTAATAAAAATAATAATACAGCAGTTTTCATTACAAGCATCCTTGTGCTTCTTCCAACAATATCAAAGTTTCAATCAACCCTGTGTTGTTCAACAGTGCTTTGTTTCTGTATATTGTCTGAAAAAGAAATATCAGAATAATGCGATCCAAAACATATTGCCAGAATAGAATATCCACACTGACAGCTCTATCATGATTTTGTGGTTGAAATTATTATTTATTTATTGAGTAAAAATAACTTCAGAAGTCTGAAGAAAAACATATTTTTAATTGTGGAATATTCAGAATTTCCCTAGTGAGGGTCCCCAATAGCAGCTACATTGTTGAAGATTAGATATACCAATAGGATCCTTTCCAGAATAAACATACTTTCAAAATTCCCAAGACTGTTATGTTTATTGACAGGAAACTAGAACATATGAAGCTATGAAATTAATTTTATAGTGGTAAGTTCTAAAAGTCAAATGAATAGCAATCTTTAAAATTCCACCGTTGTACTAATATTCTGGTTGCTTTAAAAATGCAGGCACAAGCCTCAGAATTACATGGGTGTTTCAAAAGAACAGAAAACTGTTCCGAGTTTCAAGCGTGCTCATCGCTACATTACAAAATCAACTTGACAAAGGACATTTTAGAACATCATTAAAAGGCTAATTATGCAATGCCAACCAACTTCCTTTTGTCTAGTATGAAAGGGAAACTTCTTACTTTACCAGGGTGAATATAATCATCTATGAATTAGAAGATCAAAGAAGCAAACTGGATGTTTTCTAAAGTAAGAATTCCTTTGCCAAGTTTTACCCTTACCACAGCTAAAAGAGCTGTGAAAGGGATCAGCACTAAACCCGAAGGACAGGCTGTGCACAGCAAGAAAGAGAGCAACTCCCCCATGCTTTCTGCAGGTCACTCTGAAGGCCCATGTTAGCAGATCTACTCCAGACCCTTAACAGGCGGCTTTGCTGCTACCAGTAATTAGCTTGGACAGCTCTGGCTCCAAGAGTAGCAGCAAGGCTACACCATAATGAGCTCAGCTGGGATTAGCAGGACAGGGCAAGGAACCAAGAGAGCGGAGGCATTCTGCATTGCGTATGTATCAGGGAGATCAAACAAGGATTGCTGGCTAGGTTATCCCCTCACCACCTCATTCCAAAAATGAAGCACGGCAGTGTGTAAAATACAGGCTAATGAAGAGCGACACCTCCAACAGATGAGAGCCACATTAATTAACACAATCCCTAGCTCATGGAATACTGTTTCATTTAGTGCTAGCAAACGTATTGTCACTGATTTCAGGGTGGGATATAGAGGAAGCGGGGGGGGGGAGAGGCTAATGTTTTGCTTCCCTATTTCTGGTAGAGAAAGATGATTTGATTTGGGGATCTGAAAGGAATTCTCAGTTTGACCCTCAGGACTCTGTAAGAAGATAAGCATATCAACCACCCATTGCTAAATGTATATGTATTTTCGAATAAAATTAAAAACTCACTTTTCAATCAACAGCTTTTTGTGTTCTTTTTTAAAGTATGCCAGTTCATTCCATACTGCATCAGAATTTTCTTGACGCAGATGCTGAGGATCTGAACGCTCTTTTCCATTTTTATTGTTTCCAGGCCTGTAAATTTAAGAAAACAATTTTCTGAGAAATAAATCAATTTTAAATATCAAGTAAAAAAACTAATAAAGCTTCAGCACTTGATATTGTTACATTTAGTGAAATCATTGAAGCTCTCCTAATTGTTGATCTAAGTAAGTAAATCTTAAAGATGATAAATTGGAGATAGGGTAACATACTGGGGACTTAATGCATTTCTGATAATAGTGTAATCTCTCTCATTTAATGAAATAAATAAAAGGTGAATATGCTATTCACTCTTAGGGAGATTTTGCATTATGGATATCAACAGTTCAAGCAAACTCTTGAACAAAGAATATAAACTTGTCTTATTTCAAAGCAGAAAGACACTAAATACTTTAGAATTCTATATTAAGACAAAGAAACAAGGTGGAGGTAGGAGATGGTTATTAGGAAAACACAAGTAAAGAAAATGAATTATTTTTCTACAGAATTAAAAAAAATGAACTGCAGATCTGAAAGTTGAGAAAATCAGTGAAATAGTAAAATCTGAATGATTTAAAAGGCCATTACTTGGAAAGTCAAATAGTCAGAATAGTTACAGATAACAGCGAAAACAAGGTAGAAATTATTTGGATAAAGAAAATTGTTGTAGCAGCAATGGTCAGTGATATTGGAGATCAATAATAAAAAAGGTTATGGTATTAATGGCTCACATGCTTGGAATTTGGATCACACTGAATGAGTCAAGTTAACAGAAATTTCTCAATAGAGTTGGGTAAGGAACGCAGAGAGAAGATCCTTAACAATTTCCCCTAGAAATAGACAATACAAATTCAGCCTAGTTGACAATAAGAAAAAAAATAATGTAGTATCCATAAAATATAGGAAACAGATGGAGTAGTACTGCAATCATTACTTGGAACACATTTATTATGTGTTTACTTGGAATACTTTTACTACATAAAAAAACCAAACTGTACATGAGAAGCAAGTGCAAAGACACTGATGTGTTTGAAAAAAGTACTACTATCACAAATCTAAGAATTTTAAAACTAGCATATTGAAATAGTATCCAATGTTGTAAAAATAGATATTTAATAATCATGCATCAATTATTTGTTTTAATTATGATATTTAACACTATCTGGTTGATCGTCGTAACAGGGCATACTAGTTATGACATTATAACTAATTAAAATCTTTGTTGAAATATCCAATTATTTGGATAGCATTGAACAAAGTTTTTCTTTCAGTCAGTTCTACCAAGGCTATGGGATTGTTGTTAATGTACAATTCCATAAGATCAAGTATATCTCCTTGGTACCAGTTTTCTGCCAGGTAATAGTTCAATTGTTTTAATTGCATCTTAATTGCATGCAGCCACTTCTTGTTTAACAATTTCCTTTCTTAGTGATCATTCAGAAATACGATGATAGTAAATGGTAACAAAAAATCATTTTCCAACCAATGTGCACATTTATGATCAAATTTTGTGCACCTGACAAAAGCCTTCAGTGTGAACATGATTAAAGTCTGGTCAGATTCTGGTAGCAGTGTAAGCCAGCTGGAGGTTTTCAATCAACTAACTAAAGGAAAAAAGTGGGTCATGAGCAGGATTCTATAAGAAAGATTTTTGTCTGAATAAGATAGCAGCAACCAGTGTCTTCTCAGTGTCTCTCTCTCCCTCTCTCTCAATGTGACATGTTCACTTAGCTACCATTTTGATTAGCAGCAAAGTTGCTAGAATAGATTATTGATTTGTTGTTGTTCAGTTCCTAAGTTGTGTCCAAGTCTTTGCAACCCCATGGACCCTCTTTGCAACCCCTGTCAGGCCTCTCTTTCCCTCAAAAACTCCCACAGTCTGTCCAAACTCATGTCTCTCTGTTGCATCGGTGACACCATTCAGTCATCTGATTCTCTGCCATCCTCTTCTCCTTTGGCCTCCCATCTTTCCCAGCATCACAGCCTTTTCTAAGAAGTCCTCTCTTGTCATTAGGTGGCCAAAATATCTGAGTTTCGGCTTCATCATTTGTCCTTCTAATGAACAGTCAGGGTAGATTTCTTCCAGGATTGACTGATTTGATCCCCTTGCAGTCCAAGGGACTCTCAAGAGTCTTCTTCGGCATCACAACTCAAAGGCATTGATTCTTCCATGTTCAGCCTTCCTTATAGCCCAACTCTCACAGCCATACATCGCAACTAGGAAAACCATGGCTTTTACTATACGGATCTTTGTTGAAAAAGTGATGGCTTTGCTTTTGAGGTGCACTCTAGGTTTGCCATAGCTTTGCTCCTGAGGAGCAAGCGTCTTTTAATTTCCTGGCTATAGTCACTGTCTGCAGTAATTCTGGAATACAAGAAAACGAAATCTGTGGACTTCCGGTCGGCTCTGCAATGCCGAAAGACGGGCTTTTTAAGCTCGCCGGCTCCGAGACCGCGTAAGAGCCGCCTGACAGCTCAAAAACAGCTGTGAGGCGGTGAAAATCTTTCCCTTCGGGTGAAGAGGGGAAAGTGAGAA
>JANHFO010007496.1:78307-91503 GCA_032468095.1 Pareas carinatus
TCCTTAACATTATCCATTCTTTAATCCATGTTAAAGCAGATGCCTGATAATATAAATTCCAATCTGGCAGACCCAAATCTCCTCTCTTCTTCTATCTTTTAACAATTTCAACTTTATTCTTACTTTAATCCCTTGCCATACATATTTTGTTACCAATGCTTTCAATTCATCAAAAAAATTATTTCCCAAATCTATTGGTATCATCTGAAAAAGAAATAATTTTTTTGGTAAAATATTCATTTTTACTGTAGCAATTCTCCCTAATTTGATAACTGCAAATTTTCCCAGCTTTCCAAATCAGACCTAATTCGAGTCAGCAATTTGCACTCCATTTTGATTCTGCCAAATTCAGAGCAGTAGCTAATAATATTCAGGAAACTGGATCAAACCTGAGACCTCAAGCAGCTATATACATATTAGAAAATAGAATGCATGTAATACAACTTCAAGGAAATTACAGCAACAATATTCTAACACCTTTAGTTTTAATAAAATACTAACCTGCTCCAATGTCTGAATTTTGTTGTCTTTAACTTGCAAAATCTCTAAAACCTTCCTGTCCTTGAGTTCAGCCTTCTGATTTTCTCTAAAAACAAAAATATATTGACACTTATTAGTCATAATTTGCTGCTAATCATTTGAATTTTTCATGTCCCAATAATGAATGTCATTTTAGAGCATGGAAAATTAAATTAACTGTGGCTGACAGCGCTGTAGAATTAATCATTGAACATATGGCAAGTGACAGCAAATTTTATCTGCAAACAATGAAGACAACTTTATTCTAAATGATGTAGTGTTTATGAAAGCAAAACTAGATATGCTTACTTACAAGATATGTGGGATATCTTCCAAATGAAATATTTTTGAAGAACTTTTCCCTTCCTGCCTTTACATTATTGATATCAAAGGAATCCTAGTTTCATGTTGGCAATACATATAGTAAGAATAGCATATTAACAAACATTCTTATTTTCCCTTTGCTATACTGAAAAGTGTATTAAAGTGATCAACAACTGTTAAGAAACTGGAGAGGGAGATTCTGTTCCCAAATGATCCTTACCCTGTATATCTTCAATCAAATTCCAAATGTGGCAAAAATAAAAAAGTATGTCATAACTTCCACTAAAAAATGCAGCAGTAGAAAGGAAAAATAAATAGTTCTAATTACAAAGCAACACTTATCAGGTTTGCTGCATTATTTATATTGTTCCATTCCTAAACAAATCAGAAAATTCAGTATTGTTAATATTATACAATTGTATACTGCTGGATTTTTGTTTCAATGATTACCTTGTTTGCATACAACATCTGGGATATAATAATGTTTTCTAAATACATTTATTCATACTCCATCAGCTTCTCCCTACCTGACTAATTGTATCACTTCTCATCTACAAAAAAACCTTGTGATAACCAGAAAGCCTTGTGAAAATGGATATTGGTAAAGAATACTAGCAACTGCATCTGAAGAAAACTGAAAAACAGTGTTTTATACTGGAATTACACAAATCCTCCCTAATCAACTAAGAGTTACAAATACCGTAACTGAAAGTGTAAGAACCCAAAAGAACTTGTTTGTTGAAACATCAACACACCAAGTTGTAAAACACAGGACATCAACTTATGATTTCCTAGATATTACTGAAGAACAACGGCAAGTATGTTTTTTTATTGGCCACACCGACTGAAATTCAAGACTTTTGAATGATGTCTTGCCTTGTCATTATGGTTCCCATGTGACTGGGATATCAAGGTACTTTTAGCTGATCTGTATTTCTGTTATGGGGCCTTTTGGTACTTTCACTCATGAGTCTTAAATACCTTCCCATTTTTGACTACCCATTGGGCACACATCTCCAGTCCAAATGACATATAAACTGGGGGGGGGGCTATCCAAAGCGCTTCCAAAACGTTTCCCAGCTGGCTGCAAGCATGTGAATTCGGAGCGCTGCAGTTTTCAGTCCACCCAATTTCTCTGCACCCCGCTCAATCAGGTAAGGAGTGCCTGGCACCGGGTGTTTTTTGGAGGGAGGGGTGAGCGATCTATCGTGTTGTCCCCAAAGTAAGGCACCTCCCGAAAATAAGACCTAGCGCTCCTTTGGGAGCAAAAATTAATATAAGTCAGTGTCTTATTTTCGGGGAAACATGGTAATATTTTTCAAAATAACTGTCCCCTTTATCTGTTTTAAACTTTCTTACATCAACTCACTGTTAAGCTTTTTCCAAAAGTTTTTAAGTCTTTATTTTTTTTCTTTACAGTGTCGTTTATAATCCAGAAAAAAATACTAATTCACAAACCAAATTTCTATTCTACATTTCAGAAAGATAGCTGTTTGATTATAAATTAATTACCTATGAAAGCGGTTAAGAAATGAGGCTCATGCAATTTTGCACTAATACCCATTATACAGGAGATGAAACAAATGCAGAACAGTGTGGGAAAAGTTTTCTCTATCTCTCATTTTGTATCACATATCAAGATCAGTCTTCTCTTAAAAAATGGGTATCGAGGCTAAAAACCACATGTACCTCTGTTACAGCAACATTTAATGCTTTAAAATTCATATGATAAGAATCTCACCCATTTGGGGCAGTGCATTCTTTAATAGAGAAATCAATTATAGTAATAACAAGAGACTATTCAAGTGTGAGAAAAGAGATATTTGCTGGCATGCCTCTAGTTCATATTTCTCCATCTTTGTAATGCTGAAATTTCAATTGAGTTAAACTTTAACTGAGTTAATCCAATTAAAGATTAAAGTTGAGTGGAAGAGTACATACTATATTAATATCCAAGTAATTATAAGATGAAATGATATAATAAACAGGCCTATATTTTCTAATAGAATTTGAAATTAGAAATTATTTACAGCATGTTTTTTAAAAACATATTTATATGGTTACATAATTAGAATTTTAAGAATATGATCTCTTATTAGATTCTGTTTAATAAAGGGAGATTTACTTTGTTTTATATGAACAGAATATAATATTTCTTTTGTTTTTCAGGCAAAAAATGTAAAACAAATCCTAAATGCACACAGAAAATGGAATCAGTTAACACCAACACACAATAGCCATCAAAATCTTACCACCAAATTTGCATATAGTGGATGTGAACAAAGGCCTTTAGCATAAATTAAAATCTGGTACAGAATTTTATCAGCAGCTCCTCCTGGTGGTATAGGCTAACTTCCAACACTCATTACAGGGAGGCTCCCAAAAGGGATGCAAAATAATATTGCTCTGTGCTTCAAGCTTCTAACATACCATTGAACCCACAGCCTCATTTTATGTATGATAAACAGAAAAGGAAAGGGGAAAACAGACTTAAGGCTTGGTTTTAAAGGTAGATTGCACTGTTAGAAAATTATGGTTGATTCAATTAATATACACTATGCATGCCTATCATACATTAAAAAGTGTTTACCCAAATAGGAAAAAATATATGCATGCACTGTCAAAGAGTTGATGATGATCAATGACTGAGACAAACTCCAGTTTAGCTAATTAGAACCACTGATGAGCAATAATGATGTGCGTTAAGAATATTTGCAGACTTCTTTAGGATGAAAAATGGAGTGAAGAGAGGCTGTCAATTTATACAAGCTTAAGCTCCAATCACTTTTCCCATAAGTACCACCTATTTTAAATGTTTAACAGAGCTGTATTTAATCCATGGATTTTTCAGTCACTTTTCAACAGCTACTGAAATTTAAAAAGAAACAAAAATCCAAGAAATTATTCCAAACCATTAAGTAACCATTTTCTTTTGCATATGGCCCGCACTATATATTATACAACATCACAGAATCCTATTTTCTGGGATTTGGCCCATTTTTAATGAGTTGTCAAAAATGAAATATTGGAGACGATGAGGAAGCATTTAACAATGAATGAGCTGAGAAAACAGAACCTGACAATTCTAATACCGCACAAATATTTTCAAAGGTACTTTGCACTCCTAACATATTATCCTTCCTGTAATAAATATGCAAAGCAAGTGTTGAAGAGAAATTATGAATATAAGCATAAATTGAGATCTGTGCTGAAAATCAATTAGATTTCTTTTTACACAAAGTAACATGAATCAAGACAAAAATTGCATTGTATCAGCTTCTGATAGTCAGTTTAACTGGTAAAAAATAGTGATGGCAATCCTATGAGTCCCTCTGTGTAGATAAATCTTCTGCTTTTCATCAAAATGAGAAAAGTAGTTGTATTTTGAACTGGTATATGTTCAAGATTTAATTCTAATGAAAAATAGTTTTTCTAAAACAAAAAGTATCTGATCCTGAAATATTTCTAAATACAAATCGCCTAAGCCTATAAAAGCTAACCTCATGCCAAACCAGATCAGTAGTCCATCTTTCTTATTTCTGCTCACAATGGGAAGATTTTCACAAAGTGTTTTGCAGCTCTGTCTGGAGATGACAAACACTAAATCTGGTTCTTCTCAATTCAAAGCTAATATTTTACCCTGATTATCGTAACAGAGGAAACATCATTGGTACAAAATAAAAGAATAATATAAAAGAATCAAATCTAGGAAATCCTGCCAAAAGGCATTTCATCACAGGTCAATGAAGGAGAAGGAATTTGAGAAGAAGAAAAAATCAAAAGCAGGGATGTTTGCAGATTCTGATGTTTTCATAAAAAGAGCAATTGGAATATCACCATACATGTACAAGAGATAGGGACATGCATAGAAGATGCATTGTTCAAATGGATAGCTCCATTCTTTTTTGTGTATGGTTTTCACAGATTTGTTAACCAACTGTTTATAAAACAGTGCATTTGAGACAAATGTTAATTATTTCTGTTTCTATTCCAAAGAAACAGAAAAATAGTAGGAATGGGAAAATAAGCTCTTATAAAACTTACAGTAGTCTGAGTTTGATATTTTGTATATACTTTCTTAAAAGAAGCAAGGGTAAAATACAGAAGCCTATAAACTGTTATAGAGTGAAATACCCTGTTGTATGGAAGATCGGTTATTGAGGTATATTTATTTTCTTGCAAATCTACCCCTTTTTTTCTACACATACAAACTGTTCTGTGTACTCACAACAGTTTAGGTCAGCATTTTTCACTTCAGTGAGATGTAATTACAAAATTTAAATTTATTAATTTAACAGAAGTGCACATCGCTATTCATGAATGTTAAGAGATTTTAACTATCCCTCTGTCAAGCACAAGATACAGACAAACTTCAGGGTAACTCATAATAGCAAATCGGTATGGTACCTTAATGTGGTATGTGAACCCAGTCACTGTAGTTTTCAAATCATAATTGTTAATATGGCATCCTATTAGAACTGAATTATAAAAACTGTGTATTGTGTATAAGACATGGTGGCAGAGGTGATGCTTTGCTTCTACAATAGACTTTATCTGGAAAACAAGATTGAGTTTCATTTAATGTTTTTAAAATGAAAGGGTCAATCTATATTCTCCCATGCCACACTTGTAAATAGGAGATCATCTGTCACAGCGGAATCCTCTAGTTTCTCAGCTAATGAATCTTAACATAAACATTAACATTTCACCTTAAAAATCTTAGCGTTTCAATAATTTGAAAAGATTGATACTGTCAATATCACTAAATATAACTGACATTTAGTCACAAATACATACATATACACACAAACTTATATATTTGTGTAAATATTTCTTTTAAGATTATTAATGTTTTAAAGACATAAGGTAACTACAAATTATGTTTTTATTTTGTAATAAAATAAAATATTTGGTTAAACAATTATAAGCTTGCTCTGTATTATATATTTCACCATATATCGTTTTATGTAAAGTAGCAAAGAGGCTCAATTGAAGAAAATTGGTTCTCTTTTTACACTTAGAAGCCAAATGTATAAAATTAAAGTTTTATAGCTATGCATATGTTTTACATTGTAGAGATTATGGTTACAATTACTAGCATGAACACTTTAAGCATCATATTTTCTTCTTAATTTGGAAAGCACTTTCTCATATAAAATACACAGGTTTCTTACAGTGTTCAAAATATTAGTGCTTCAGAACAGACTGTTTTAACATCTGCACATCACCAGGGTTTCCCCCAAGGATTTTTAAATGATGCCTGCTTGTGCTGAATAAAATGCTAACTTGCACCTTGCATTTCAAACTGTGTCCTGAGCAGCCATCCAGTTGGTACAACACCAGCTGAATTCCCATAGGCCATTGTTCAGTCAGGCTTGACTGCAATTATCATGTCAATATTTTGTGCTCCGATATGCAGATATGAACACATACAAGCTGCGTAATATTTCCTTCTCCATGGAATGTTGACTTATGTTCAATGTTCTGAGAATTTTTAATGAAACAGGATATTAAATGTTCATCAATTGTGAACTATCAGTGACTATATGATGTGACCAAAACACACATTTTATAATCTATATTATGATGTACTTACATACAACATTTTGGAAAATAAAAAACTAGGCATTTATTATTATTAGATTTACTAAGATTCATATCTTCTACTTTAATCCCATATTTTAATCCAGTGACAATATGGTAATCAGTCTGTATAACAGTGTGCTGTATATGTTGATTAACTGAAGAAGAAATTTGATACATGACAAATTCTCATTGATTAAATTGCTCCATGTACAGCAGCCTAATCAATGAGAATTGCTAAATGATTTAATACAAACAGATTCATTTGATATGCTGCACATAATTCACATAAAGTTTAAATTCTGTCCTGTCATTGTATTCTGCTGCTCCTACCTCAAAAGGATGCAGTAGTTTGTTCAGATCACATAACACTCAGCCTTAACTAAAAAGAGTAAATTGCATTCTTCACCCAGTCTTTACAAGGCTGCATCTTTCATAGACCTTACTATGTACTGTAGGCACAATCCAACTTCCCTAGAGAATAGGACATTTAAAACTAATCAAGATCTTCTGCTCATGAATATAAACATTCAGTTGCAAAACAGGCAGTTATTCACATCTCAAAAATCCAGTATACCAAGTAGTTTGAAGAGACTGTTTGGTTTTTCCTTATGTTAAGCATCACTGCAAACTATCTTTCATAAATTACCATGAAACGAAAACAACATTCTTGAGTACCTAGAAACACACATATCTGAAGGAAGTCTATGGACAATATTATAAGTGAGTGAGTGAGTAAATGGGATTAAAAATATTAATACTATAAACTTCTGATAAAAAAACTGTTTCCTTATCAACTTTTTGTTGATTATACTTTCCTAATATTTAAATGAACATTATGCCTCTTGCAATCTTCAAATATTTCCACATAATTAAGGAACACTTTCCAATGTACTTCAATAGCTATTAGTTGATATAAATATCTCAAACACAAATGAAAACCCAGTTAACCAAGCAAAAAATCCAATTACTAAGAAGACGTAGAAATATTAGGAATTCTATACATAGGTATGAAACGGAAACACAAAATCCCGGTACATTTTTTAAGACAGGATCTGCTAGGCAGAAAAACTAAGAAAACCATAGTTATCTTCTGCATCTGGGAAGGAAAAGCATTGTTTAATGAGTCTGATATTCAGCAAAGGATACAAAAAACAGATCAAATTGAGTAAGATTGAGAAAAGGATATTCAGCTAAATTAATATCCATACTAATCAACTAATCATTAAAAGCTTGGTAAAAGGGATAGTTTTGGGAAATCAGACTTCCCTGTCCCAGTGAACAAACCAAGGGCTCATCTTTTCTCTCTTTTCCACCACCATGCCAACCTAGAAGTAGTGAAGGCTATATTATATTCTCGTTAAAGTGATCTTCAAAAACATTTAAAACTACCACTGGCCAACTGGTTAGCCATGCTTTAGGTAGGAAATGAAACTATTAATATTTTAGAATTTGTAATTTATAACATTGTATCCTCAATTCCCAAATATACTGTGGTATTTGTAGCAGATCATACCCATATCAGGCTGACTGAAACACTGTGCATTCATTTGTACATTTCTCACAAGAGGAGAATTTAGCTTGGTTCTATTTTTCTTGTTAATAAGAAAAAGGAACTTATGAAGGACTTGCCTTAATTGATCAGACTGCAAGAAGAAATGGCGGGAGAGTTTCAAACATGCAAGAGTCTATTACTATAACCTTACAATAAAGTAAAAATAGCTCATCTGGTCATGTTTTCTTCTCTTTTTTGTAAGAATTTTTATTGTTTTCAACAAAAAATACACAAAACATAAAAACGCATATTTCAATATTCCAATCAGCATTTGTCAACTGAATAAACATATTATCCTTCATCCGTCAGTACTTATTCAATCTTGTTCATAGAATTTTAAACCTATTCCTTCCATCTTCTATTAAACATTTAAATTCACATTTTATAAGAAAGCCATTTCTTCATTTATATAAATGTTCACCTCAGCTATATCCTGATTTACAGTGCTAGCCTAGATTGTAATTCTATCAGTTTTACTCCACTTTTACAATATTTGTATTAGATTTACTTTTAAGCATCCTAAATATTTCTCTGTTGTTACTTCCATATCGTATCTCCACTTTTTTAGTCTTTCATCTAGTTCTCCATTGTTCTTCTTTACCTTAAACAAATAAATCAATTTTAAACTTCTATATGTTTTACATAAAGTCATATTTTTTACAACATCCTCAATTTCTCAATTTTGTTTATTTAGTCTAAACCTATTTCAAACATAAAACGTCCTGAGCATTAACTAAATTCTCCTTTTATATTCAATCCTCTTTATCCCTTTTGAGCATTACAGCACAGTAACAAGTTTATCATTTAAGCCTTAGGTGTTTTCTCCTTTAATAAAACATCCTATATAAATCACTACACAATATCCAACTTATCATTTTATACTATCTGCCATTTTTAGTCATGTAATTACTCACCAATATGCTAATTTGTCAATACAATTCTAGCTTTCATATTCAATTCCTCATTTACAATAATCTTATCTGTAAGTCATTCTGTGTATCACAACACAATATCGAATTTATCCTTGGCAATTTATCATTTTTCTGTTATACCTATTTCAAACATCAAATCCATATTGAAACATCTTAAACATTATATATATTCTCTTTTTGTAAAACATCTTATATAAATCACTACACAATCAAATTTATCATTTTAATCTATAAAGCATTTTTGGTTATTTAATTAATCACTTATGTCCTAATTGCCAATAGGATTCTGCATTTCATGTTCAACTCCTCATTAATGATATTCTTATCTGTCCAAATTTTTCCATATCTTTTACATCTGGATCTCTTTTTTCTTCCATTTTCTGTCTGTATCTCCCATTCTTCTCCTCTTCTCCTTTCCTATTTTCCTCCAAACTCTCTCAGATCTTTCTGTTGGGATCTTGTATTCCTTTCGAACTGTTACATCCCTTCTCTTTGCTTACTTCTTTGTTCAGCTGCACATATCATTGCGCTCATTGGGGTGGTTAGCACTCCCCTTTTTAAATCCTTTCACCTTTCCTTGATCATCCTTTGAAGTTTTGGGTGATAATTCAATTTTTTATTCTGAAGTATAGTCACATCTCCAACAACCTCCTGTTTTTCTTCTGTTTTTTCCAATTTGTCAGTAGTTATCATCCCTACTGCAATCATCCTACTTTTCTTTAATTTCACTTTTTTCTTTTGGCTTTAGTATACATCTGTCATCCAGCTTTTTAAAAATCTCTTTGAAATTAACTTCTTCTAACTCCATCAGTGTCATTAACATCTCCTGTATACATTTTGCCATTTGTGTTGCCATTATTATTTTTTGTAACAATCCTTCTTAATACTTCCCTTACTTTACAGCAGGTTTTGGAGTTTCATTTCTATGTAAGTCCAAATGGTTCTTTTCTTGCCTCAGTAAACAATTTCCAGCTGCACTCCCAAGGTCAGACTTTCTCCAAATTTCCCTTCATCACCGGGTTTAATTTCTATAAAAAGCATCCGCCAACACCTTAGGAATTTTTCCCAGTCTTACAATATGAAAATAATATCTTTTAGATTTCAGTATAAGTAAAAAGTTATTTTTACCCTTCTAGTCTCTTTCAGTCTGATATTTTGTTTCCTTTTTTTTATAAGTAACTTCTTCCATTTTCAGTTGCCATTTCCCCCCCTTCTTTCAGGCATTAGGTCTTTTTTAAATCTTCTTTTTAACCGAGTAGAATAGTCTTTTTGGAGTAGGATTTTAGTAACTCACCCAGGTGACTAAATGTTGATTTGAGGATTTTTTTTTTGCGGCTTGCTTTTGAGCTGCTCCATTTCTGCTTCACGGATTGTCTGCAGCTAAATGCTGCGATGATCGCAGCCCAGCATTGCAGATCTTCTGAGGGGTCCCTTCCCAGCCCCAGGGCGGTTGTCACCTCCCCTGGGACTGTGGAACATCCCCTTTCTTCGTTGCCTCTCTGGAGCAACTTTAGAGTCGGCTCCTGATTTGGAACCGACCTGATCTGCAAGCAGTCAAGCAGTTCGGCTCAGGAGCCTCCCGAGTCTGCTGCCTCGCCACCACACCATCCACCAGAAGTCTCTTTTTGTCATATCCTAAGTCACAGCTGAGGCACCTTAAAGTTGTCTTTAAGGTCCCCTTTTGCTGTGAACCCAGCCCTATCTAGTAGGGTTTATTATGTGGGTAATGTGGGGATCCCTTATCAGCCACATCAGGCTGCTGCAGGCATAGCCCCTCCCCTCCAAGCTCTAGACATTGCCCCCCTATAGCAGAGGTTCCCACCCCCTGGTCCATGAACCGGCACCGAGCTGTGGCATGCCAGCAACCCGGCCAGGGAAACAAGCCAGGCCCCATTCACAAGATGCAGGAAACATGCAAAACCACACACCCCTCTAGTCCACAGAAAAACCTTTCTCCATGGAACCAGTACCTGGGGCTCACTGACTTAAAGGTCCAGACAAGTGATCTGGTTCTTCGGAGGCTTCTGTCTGTATAATGCTTTTACACTTGAAGAGCACTTGTAGGACACCGTAGGAGGTACACCTAGGTTTAAAGGTCTCCCGAAAGTGCTAGACCTGGGTTTAAAGCAAAACAAAGAAAAAGCACCAGTATTTTCTTCTGTTGCATTGATTCCACTAGGAAAAAAACTCCTAGGTTCTACCAGCCACATGTTGTCGGTTTTGCTGCCAGAATGCAGTTTCTATTTTTTCTGCTGACGGGGCTTTTAAGGATTTTCTTGGAGGGGGGAGGGTGTTACTGTTTTATTCATTTCAAAAGCTACTAACAATTACAACCAGCCACAGCTGCTCTCAGAGTGGAGGAATCCTTAACTTGTCCTGCCTTAAACCAATTAAGGGCAATTCTTTACTGGAGAAGAAGCAAGATAGGGAAATGGAAAAAAAATTCTGTTTTGCTGTCTAGATAGGTGAAAGGACTTTAGCACTGTATGTGCCTCCTCTTCGGTGGAAGACTAAATGAATAAAAACCTTTCATTTACAAGGACTTGCATATCAACATGACAGTAGTGTTTAATATAAGTGAATTCAGAGATAGGGAATATGCAAGGTGATATCTAACGAGGCTGTTTATGTTGCAGAGAAAATATGTTCCCCCTTGATAAGGCTTGGAGTGAGAGCCTTTTCTTCTCCAAAGCGTTGTACATAACCAGAAACACCAAAGAGGCTTCCTTAGTCAGTACTTTCTCTGCTAAATGTGATGGCTCTGCAGTTTAGAAATAGAATCCACATTACTTCATGGAGCTGCTTCAAAGGGGTGTTTTGCCTGAAACCTCATAGAAAGAAAGCACATCTTCAAAGAATTGCACAGCCTTACTTAAGATCTCATTGATAACTTTTTGTGGTGGGATGAAAGCTTAGGAAAATGTGCAGGAAGGTCTTATACAGTGCAATTCTCTATGTACTTACTGAAATAGTTAACTGTAAATACTTCAAGATGCATATTGACACTATTCACTCTGAAACTGAACCAAACCACCTCATTTAAAATAGTGTGTGATGTGTGAACCCAACTTCTTGATAGTTTATAGTAATTGCAAGGAGAATCTGTCATCTTTGCCCATTTATGCAAAGATTGGTTTTATTGGCAGACTGAAGTTGGAAAAATTGGATAGGAAGTTACAAATATGAAAAGCTACATGTTCTGGGAACTGGAGATGAAGAAAATAGCAAAGGAGAGAGTTGAGACAATCAGAAGCTAGTAAACACTATCTTTTAAAAAGCGATGATAGATTATATATATATATTTCAGAATCTAGCTATCTTGTACAGTTCATAGATATGGCATCCATGATTAAAAACTAATTCTGACCGCATAATTTCTTTCAGTATCATATGATATTTGTGGTGAATGTTTTTAATTTAGATTTGCCTCTTTGTAACACTTAATACCCACATGCAATTTGTTTTGGGCCACTAGTATCTACTTGCTAATTTTTTACACAAAGTATTGGAAGAATGCCTATTCAAGCACAAGCATGCTTGAAAGAAATCAATAATCTAGGTCTATTTTAGATTACGGTAGTTTTTGGTTTGAAATTACACTGAAGTAGTTTCACTCGCCCTGAATGTGACTGATGAACTGTATAGGCATGAATACAGGGGAATGCTACAGTGTTAGTTCTTCTGGATGTTTCAGCTGCCTTTAATCATGAGCTATTGATCATGAAATACTGCTGAAGAAGTTTAGTTGGGTTGGCATTTGGAGGCATATATGAACCTGGTTCTTTTTATACTGGCAGCATATTATCAGACAGTCACAAAAGGAGATTCCTGTTCATCTCTATACTGCTTAAGTTGTAGAGTCTCATCAAGCCTTCAGACTCGGAAAGAGAAATATGCTTGCTTCTGGGAAACCTACGTAGCTATCTCTCCAGAAAGAACCAGGGTCCAACTTCCTAACTTCTCTTGATTCTAGTCTATCGACTAAGTAACTTCAGTAGCTAAATAAGCCCAACTTCAACTTTGGTGGTGTGCTAGCTTTGCTGAACCGTGATTTAAAAACTTCTCAATTGCATTACAGTAATCACTGTAATGGCGCTACCCTTGTAGACCGTGTGGAAATTTCAACTGATTCAGAATGCAACTACGGAGTCTTAATTAGCACAGGCAAATCAGATCAAATAGCAGAGTCATGAAATCACTGGGTTGTAATATGTCAGTTACCAATCCCAAACTAGGACATCAGCATTAATCTGTAAAGTCCTAAATGGCTTGGAATCACGTAT
>JANHFO010007496.1:102613-114935 GCA_032468095.1 Pareas carinatus
AAGAATTGAAACAAAGAATAACCGAACATCTAGAACAGCACAAAAGCATCAGAATAAGGCTGCCTGCATTGAAGCTTTTTCCAAAGAAACATCTAGCACAAGCATTAAAAATGCAACTACTGCAATATCAAATATAAGCAGCAACTCACTACAGGAAACAAACTGACTAAGGTACAGCACAATTGCTGTTATAACTGAATATCTGGGATGCAAAATCAACAAAGAAAAAAAACCAAACAGTGCATCACAAAAATGGAAGATTAGACTGGAAAATAAGATCAACAAGTTGAGATCTCACACACGCAAGCTAGAACAGATGAAAGAAAAGAAGCTGAAGAACAAGAAGACCAAAGAATGCTTAATCAAGAAATATCACTTAGAAACAAGGAAGATCAAGGAAGCACTGGAAATAATAAAGTAACAAATAACAACTATAGCCAAGAAAATCAGCAGATATGAAGCTCAAATTGCAAATTATTGGCAGGACCTGTAATTTCAGTCCAACCAGAAAAGTTTCTACGAATCCATCAATGGAGAAACTGCAGTGAATCAGTCAGTACCTGACAAGGAAGAAAAAGTGCAGTTCTGGCTAAGTGTTTTTCCAAAATTCCATGGAAAAAATAGCATTGCCAAGTATAATTAGCACTTTCTCTTTTAAGTCTATCTGGTTAAGTATACATTTATTTGATATCCATTCTGTAATTCACTGCAATGTAAAATAATAATTTCACATTTAGGTTTAGGAGGCAAAAGACCATATTTTAAAGTGTGTATTAGATTCTCAGTAAAATAATTACTAAATTGAATTGATCCCAAATGCATTACTATAATGCTAAAAAATTCAATATCAATAGCAACTATTATTTTAAAGGCTAGTCGATTCAGATCTTAAAGACAACTAATAAAAAAAAACCATTGCCTTCTCAATCTAACTTTCGCCCTTGCTGCTGTGAGGCTAAATTGAAGAGTGAATGAAACCACAGTTGCAAAATAAGTGATAGTATCAGTTAAGTATATTGAACTGAAGATTTTCTAATCTTGGTACGCATTACATCAAGAATAAGATGCTACCGATTATAAGACGCACCAATTATTTTTCTACCTTAGAAATAAAAAGTAAAAAAGTGAATAAATCTAAAAAATAAACTTTATTATGTACTTTATAAAAGTAAAAATAAACTTTATTGCAAAAATGAAAGGTACATTGCATATTTATCCACTTTAATCATCAGATTCAGTACAATAGTACTCCACTATTGATTCCGGAATTTTTTTCCAAGCAGCAGATATCCATTCAGCAGTCGACTAAAGGGCAAGAATGGGGTTAACACATACGCCCCGCCCCCATGCTTGCCAAGCCTGGGGAAAGCTTTGCATTTTGTGCCTGGGCAGGGCTGCAGCAATGGCTGCTAGCTCACCTCCATCTCCTATTTACGAGAACTTGGATGAATATGCACAGCTTCTGGGAGCATACCCTTTACCCTGATAAGAGAAAATCGAATATAAGGCACACCATGATTATAGAGACCCAAAAATACAAAAAAAACCTGGGTCTTATAATCGATGTAATACAGTAATAGCAATGTGGATGAGGAAAGTGCTTTAAACGAAATCTGAATGTGTTTGTAAATGACAAATTACAATTAACCTTAACTAAATTTAGTTTTTGAAATAGGGATATGCTGCTATTTGGATATGAAACAAACAAGGCTTTTTAGAGGAGGCCATTACACTATCACCATTGCCCTTTTATGCTTCACATGTAATATGATATAATACATAAATACAGTAATATTTACAGAAATAGCTGGATCTTCTTTATTTGAAATGCTCAAAAATTTAAAATGAAACAAACCCAAAAATGAAAAAAAGTATAAAAAAAATTCAGTTCAAAATAAGCTGTGATGTTTTCAGTTCAAATAAAAGTCCACAAGTGGAGGTTCAGAAACGGAAAACAATCCCCCTTAAGGAAGTAAGTCCAGGTATAAGGTTCAAGAGAATCAGGAGAAGTCAGAGTCCAAAGTCCAGGGGTCGAGAAGCCGGCAATGGTCCAAATCCAAAGCCAGAGGTCAAAAACACAAAGGAAGAGAGCAAGAAGCCAAGATCCATACAAGAACAAACAGTTGCTTGTTCCAGTTGCAACTGTTTGAGGGCCTCAATTTTATTTCTCCTCTGGGGTAGAGGGTGTCGGTCACATCCCTGGCAACGCCCAATAGTCTGGTCTGTTGCCTCCCTCTGGGCCTCCCTTCTCAGTCTACGCCTGGTTTGGCCATTGATGAGCTGTTCCAGCTGGCCAGGTATTTCTCTTGAAGCCTCTGGCTCCAAGCCAGACTTCATTCCATTCTCTTGCTGATCGTTCACAGCTCTCCTGGCATCGGACCCAGTTTCCTCTTCTCCTGCACTGTCTGGTAAGACGGGAGTGGAGATGGGTAGCTGAATCGAGCTTGGCCCAGCAAGGGACAAAGGCCCCTCGCTTGCTGACTCATCTTCTAAATTTACTGCGGATTGACTGCTGGTCCTGTTAGATCTCTCAGCGGCTTTTGATACCATCAACCATGGTATCATGCTGTGCCGGTTGGGGGGGTTGGAAGTGGGAGGCACCGTTTATCGGTGGTTCTCCTCCTACATCTCTGGCCGGACATAGACAGTGTTGGCAGGAGAGGAGATGTCAATCTCTTGGGGCCTCACTTGTGGAATGCCCCAGGAGTTGGTCCTCTCGCCTTTCCTGTTCCACATTTATATGAAGCCGCTGGGTGAGATGATCCGTGGCTCTGGGGTGGAGTACCATCAATACGCTGACAATATTCAGCTGTATATCTCCACCCCAGGCCACCCCAACGATGCCGTCGAAGTGATCTCCTGGTGCCTGGAGGCCGTTGCGGATCTGGATGGGGTGCAATACACTCAGGCTCAATCCCTCCAAGACCAAGTGGCTGTGGCTGTTGGCACCGCAATATAGCCAGCTCACTCCATCGCTGGCTATTGGGGGCAAGTCTTTGGCCCCCATAGAAAGGGTCTGAAATTTGGGCATCCTCCTGGATGCATGGCTGTCCTTAATAGACCATGTGGCTGCCATCACCAGGGGGGCCTTTTACCTGGTCCGCCAATTGAATCTCTTTCTAGATCGCGACGCCATGCGGACAGTCACTCAAGTACTCGTCATGGCCCGTCTGGACTACTGTAATGCTCTCTACATGAGGCTCCCCTTGGGGTGCATCCGGAAGCTCCAGCTGGTGCAGAATGCGACCGCGTGAGGGGCTATGGGGGCCAGTGGCAGGACCCATGTGGTCCCCCTCCTGCGCGAGCTGCATTGGTTGCCGGTGGGCTTCCGGGTGCGCTTCAAGGTGCTTGTTATGACCTTTAAAGCGCTCCATGGCTTAGAACCCGGCTACTTACAGGACTGCATTCTGCAAGCAAACACATCCCACCGACCGGCACGCTCCCACAAAGAGGGCCTCCTCAGGGTGCCGTCGACCAGACAATGTCGGCTGGCGACCTCCAGGGGAGAGCCTTCCACCCTTTGGAACAACCTCCCCCTAGAGATTCTCATTATCTCAGACCTCCGTGCTTTATGCCGTGCCATAAAAACCTACCTCTTTACCCAGGCAGGGTTGACCTAATTCACACCTTTCCCTTGCCTTATTAATTGTATTATTATACGATTAATATCGTATTAATCTTAATTTTCAATTTTAAATCTGGTTTTAAATTGGTTTTATATTGCGATTTTAAATTAGTCACTGAAATTATGCTATTCTAAAATTTTCTTTTAATATGTGTTGTTTGTTTAATCGTTTCAATTGTTTTTATATGGCTGTGCTCCACCCTGGGTTCCTTCGGGGAGAAGGGCGGTATAAAAATTTAAATAAATAAATTCCAACTATATTTACTTACAAAGCAATTAGACTATCAAATATCTACAATTAGGATTGAAAATTAAATGAAGCAGATCAAAAGAATGTGATCTTTTAAAATGTTAATATATAAACTGTCTAATCCAGCTTTTGTTTATTCCAGTTTTTCCCCATAGTAATGCTCATATATCTAGTGTGGTTTCTATGGCTCTGATAATTCCTAGTCACAATGCTCACTACTTTTCTGGCCAAGAATTCATATTGCTTTTCTTTGTCTTTTCTTCCACGATACCAAAGAGATAGATAGCACACTTTAAAACATAACAGGTTAAGAAAAAAGTAAGTCATGGTTTCCTACATCAGAGGTTTTCAATCTTTTTCAAGCAGCGGACCCCAAAACATGTTGCTGCTACATGGCGGACCCCATTCCCACAAACTCAACTAATTACAAATCGACAATTCATGTATATTACTTTTTCCAAATTTTTCATGACCTGTCTGCGGACCCCTTGGCAACTTGCCACAGACCACAAGTTGAAAACCTCTGTCCTACATAGTCATTCACTAGTATGCTTGTGAGGAAAAAGGGCCAATTTCAGACAAATAGGGAAGAATTTTCTACTGTCAGTTTGTCATGAAAAACCAATGTAACTTATATAAGGGAGACAGCCTACTAAAAGCATTTGTGGACTAATGCTGTCTGTGACTGTATTCACAATTTGGTGCTGGATTGTTTGCATCAGTATTTTCTGAAGGTAATATTGGAAAATATCATTAGTCTCAAAATAGTATCTTGTGAAAGAGCCTCTGAAAAACTATAATACAATGAAGAGACAAAAGATATGGTTTTATAATTAAATTATAAATTTAATCATGAGAGTTGGATAGCGTTCAACTGTGTTCCTAAAATGCTCATAATAGTATATGAAATTGCTGATCTCTTAATAAAAACATGCAACTTATCACTAAAATAAATCTTCCTAGCAAAGGACTGGAAAGTAGCCAATGCAGCATCGTCGTTTTTTTTAACAAAAGAGATCCAGAGGGATCCACATAATTACAGAACAGTCAGTCTAACATCTGTCCCAGATAAATTCATGGAAAACAGGGGATCCCCTAGGATCTATATTGGTACTGGTGTGATTTAACTTATTCATAAATGATCTGGAGTCATGAGACAAACGGATTTGCAGATGACAGGAATTATTCAGACTAATACATGCATCCTTTCAAAAGGATCTCACCAAACTATGTGACTAATAATGAACATTAATAGATGCAAAGTTATATTAAATATTAAAAATATTGGTAAAATTGATTGTGGATGGTGGATACCAAAAATGTTACTGAAAAGGGAATGTTAGGTGTTAGGTTTAGAGACAATTAGGAAAATGACTAAAAATAAATATCATTAACATTCTTTGATGCTGGCAGGATAAAAGTGTTGCAGTAGAAATACTTATTTAAAATAAAAATAAGTTTGGTACATAATCAATATCAATTTTGTCGGATAAACAAAACTATTGTTTTGTAGTACTAAAATTTCAAATCAATTAACTTAATTGGCAGCAGATTCAGAACAAGTAAAAAATTACATTTACAGAGTCAATGTAAACATAGTGTTGATAACTTTAATTTTAAAAAAAAATCAGATATGATGAATTATTGACTTATGGTCTTAGAACCTCCAAGATCAGTAGTAGTTTTTTGTCTATTTGCCATTATTAGTTCAGGAATTAAGCTAACTCTATATTTTTGTTATATCTATATCTCTGTATCAATACATTGCTATATCATTATACGTTTTCCACCTTGAGTTATTTATAAAAGGTAGAATATAAATAAAAATGTGTGTTTGTGTCTGTATGGGTATATACATTTAACAAAGGACAATTGCATCTGACCATTGACATAATATTACACGAGTAGATTTGTCTAGATTCAGCAAAGTACATTTTATAACTTTATATTACCAGATAGTCAATATTTTCACAGATACTTGGTCATCATGGCTGTTTAAATGTTGATTATCAAGGTGCTTGTCAGACACATAAAAGCAAGATAATTAAACTTTTTTTTCAAATAAAGCCAACACAGGAAAAAAATGTAGATGATATACCAAACATAAATGTGCGAAAATACTTCGGCGACCAGTATCACCTTCAAATCCAAGGAAAGCATAGAATTAAAGAGCACACACTCGATCTTTCTAGAAGATCAAAATCAATTATTCGGTTGAGCAATCGCTGATACTGAGATTTTACCATGTCAGTTAACAAGAACCCAACTGAAAAATATGGGGAAGGTGTTCAATTTAACATCTTAATCAAACTTGGGCAACATTTTTTAAGCATTTAACATTTTTTTTAGTTTGGCATTATACTGTGAGAGTTGCAGACCTGTGGCTAGTGATAGCATGACTTCAATCAAGCATACAGGCCTAAAATTCAGCCCTTTTTGGCATTTTGCATTTTAATCCACCCAAACAATAAAAATTGGCCCCAAGTTTAAAGAAAGCAAATTGTATTTTAAGCCTACACAAGGTTTTTCATCTCTTAAAAATCACTCCACAAAATATTAATTTAATAATTATATGAAACTTTGGAACCTGCCCTCCAAGTGTGTATTTATCCTATGTATCCAAGTTCCAAAATGATTCCTAAAAACAGAATCTGAATTCACACATTATAGGTTAAAATATAATTGACTGGTAACAGCAACAGCCAACTACAACTACCCTGCTTCCCAGAAAATAAGACCTAATGGAAAAATAAGTGCTAATATGTCTTTTGGAGCAAAAATTAATATAAGACCCAGTCTTATTTGGGGGGAAACAGGGTAGTAAGAGTGGTTAATTTGAAGTTTAGTATATTGAATATACTAGGATCAGGCAGAGGTGGAGAACTATGGTCCCTTTATGACTTGTGGACTTCAGCTTCCAGAACTCCTGAACTTGCATGCTTCAGTTAATCATGGATTAAAATGTTATGTAAGGATTAAACACAAATAAAGGTAGTCCTCAATTTATAACAATTAGTTTAGTAATCAACGGCATTGAAAAAAGGGGCTTATGACTGTTTATCACATGAATTGCAGCATTCCCATGGAAGCCAGATTCACATAAGAACCATGTTACTAGCTTAACAGCTGCAATGATTCACTTAACAATTGTAGCAAGAAAATTAGTAAAATGAAGCAAAATTTAGTTAACTGTCTTGCTTAGCAATGGACATCTGGGGCTGAATTTGGTGAAGGGCTATCCATATAAAAAAGCAAAACGGTTTTCTACCTGAAATTATTACAAATTCTGGGGTGAGAAAAAGTACTTGTATAAGCAGGATGCCAAGTGGGCAGTACCGCCCCCTGGGGGGCGATGGGATGACTAAAGGGGGCGATAAAAGGCAAGGGGGACAGCAGGGGGCGCTAAGAGGCAGGGGTGCACTGCCCGTAAGGCACAGGGACACAAGCTTCCTTGCGCATAAGGAGCATAAGGTGCAGCATGAAGGTCGGCTTTGGAGCGCTGCCCTCACCCCCGCCACTAGTTCAGCAAAGCAGCGTGCTTTTTGTGCTACACCTTATACTCCTTACACGCTGGGAGGCCTGTGATCGCCTCCGCACCTTCTGGGCAGCGCCCGCCTCTTGCCTCTGACAGGAGGGGCAAGCAAGGTTGTCCCCAGCCACTTGCTAGAGAGTGGAGGTGAGCCTCGACCGATTTTGGGTTGTGTGTGTGTGTGTGTGTGTGTGCTAAATTTCAATCGTCACAAAGCACGGATCTTAAACATTTCGTAGAAAGTTAGCCATAGACGGAGCCCTTTTATGAGAAGCAGAACTCTGGTGCAATGCTCTTCTCCGTGCCTTAACTGGCTGGTTTGACTGCCTTCTGCCTTGGGATTCCTCTGACAGTCGAGCTTTCCCGTCCCTCAACCGACCATGCCTACTGCCTGCCCTCCGGGCCATCCCTCACGACAAGATGGCCTGTGGAGAATGGTGGCTAGTCGTCCCATCCCCCCCCTCATCGGGCGCAATTCTGTCCGGGGCTCTCTTGGCCACCAGTCAGCTGAACACTTCCGGTTCCAGCCTGACTCGCCCCATCACCTCCTGCACCTGTGCATACCGTACGATGGAAGTCACGCTAAGTCTCATGTGTGCTGCTCTGTTTTGGCTCAGCAAACTTTCCCTATTTTTTTAAGTTGAGTTTTGAATTTTACTGTTACTATCTTCCTTAGTGGGTCATGCAGACCATATTCCGAATAATGCTATTTATAGGGAGGTGGGGGTGGAGGGCACTGACAATGAGTTTGTAACAAACACGGGGCGGTGGACTGAAAAAGTTTGGGAACTACTGAATTATATGTTTAAGGATGAAATTATTTTGTGAAACGTGGTAATGTATGAATGAGCTAACCATCAACCATGATATTGTGAGCAAGTCAAATACTGATAAAATATTCCCGAAATAACAAAATGCAAACAAAAGTTTTTTGGGGAAAATGCATCCCGTATCCTATTTGCAAAATGGAAAAGGATTGGAATAGTTTCCTGCACAACAAGGGACATCTGGAACATCTTGTCTCCTGAGATCTGCACCCATCCTTTTGGCCTTCCAAAAAGGGCCTGAAGATCTGACTCTGTCGATTGGCCTGGGATCCTAGTGGAACATGTCATACTAAAATTCAACCTCTATCCCGTGCGTACATTGCTCCCTTCCTCACCATTTTTGTAAATTTTAAGGTTATTTTTAATGCTAATATTTATTGTGATATTTTAATGTTTTATTCTGTTCCTTGTATTTGCTGTAGACCAGTGGCTTCCAAAGTGGGCGGTATCACGCCCTGGGGGGCAGTGGGGTGGCTTAGATGGGGCGCTAGGAGGCCAGGGGGGCAGCAGGGGCACGCTAAGAGGCCAGGAAGGCGGCAGGGAGATGCTAAGAGGCAGGGGACGCCGCCCAGAAGGTGCAGGGGTCTCCCTGGAGAAGCCAGCTGGACCCTGGGCGCACCAGGACATGCGCTCTTTTTGGGTCCACCCCGTGGGAGTGTCCGGAGCGCAGCCTGAGCACCCAGAGTTCGGCCCACTCTGCAGGCCGAGAGAAGCCAGAGAGAATGACAGAGAGAGAAAGACAGACACACAGAGAGAGAGAGAGAGAGACTGAGAGAGGGGGAAGGGAGGGAGGAAGAAAGAGAATAGACAGATAGACTCACACACACATACACACAGAATGAGACACACAGACACGCACATAGACAAAAACACTGTTCTCGTGCAGTCCAAGCGTCCAGAGCTTGACCCACCCTGCAGGAGCATCAGGAGCGCAGCCGGAGCGCCCAGAGCCTGGCCCACCCTGTGGGAGCGTCACAAACTCAGCCTGAACAATTCAGTCTTATGGCAAGCGATAAGGGGGAAGTGGAACGTGAGCATGACTGCATCTATGTGTCTCTCATTCTGTGTGTATGTGTGTGTGTCTGTCTGTCTGTCTCTATTCTCCTTCTCTCTCCCTCTCTCTTCCTCCCCCTCTCTCATTCTCTCTCTCTCTTTCTGTGTGTCTGTCTTTCATTCTCTGTCATTCTCTCGGTCTCTCTCTATCCTAAGCAGGAAGAAATATCATACTAAAATGTGTAATACTTAAATAAACTTCAATTATTTTGTAATAAATAAACTAACTTTAATATTTTTTCTTTAATTAAATAGCCTTTATAGATTTTGTTATTATTAAATAAGCATTTATGACTTTATTAAAATTAATATGCTTTTTTAATTTTGTTACATTAAAGAGGTGCCTTTTATATTAATAAAATGGAAATTCTCTGATCATTATTTTACAAATGTATGTACTTTTAAAAAAAATTCATATTGGTGGGCCTCGGGATTTCAAATTATGAAGCTGGTGGTCCCCAACATCGAAAGGTTGGTGACCATTGCTCCAAATAGAGAAATCGACTCCAGATTACTGAACGTGATGATTTAAGACTTCTGCTAAGTGACCTAAAACCAGACATTGGAAAACTGGTATCGCTTCAACAAGCTCACCCATCACATTAAGAACTTACTGAACAGTGAAGTAGTTACAAAATTTTACTGAGTTTACTAAGTTACTAGTTACTAAGGTTCTTGACAAATGACTATCGGACTTTGAAAACCTGGTATCACTGTATCATGTTCAACAATTTTTTTGAATTAACATTAACTAAAAAAAAGTAAATTGGATTTTGAATAAATGTGCAATTAATCATTACAGTTTTGAATTTTACTGTTACTATCTTCCTTAGTGAGTTGTGCAAACCGCTATTCTGAATAATCCTATTTATAGGGGGTGGGGGCAATGAGAATGAGTTTGTAGCACCAAGGGGGCGGTGGACTGAGAACCACTGCTGTAGACAGTCTAAAATTGCCTCTTGGCAAGATGGATGGCATATAAATTTCATAATAAATAATTAAAAGAAATTTTACTTTTTATTACATTGTAACCATGTACTAGAAACACATTGGAATATTATTTGTATTATCATAATTTGTTAAATAAGCGACAATTTTCCACTCCTATAAAGTGAGTTGGAATGAGAGTTTAACCTGATGAATAAATTGAAGATTAAACATCTGCAATGGCCATGCTACTAAACAATGGCAATGTAACCTATTCCAACTTGATTTATATTTTCAGCATGGCATTCCCTTAAACTTTCAGCTAATCAACTCATTACAGCAATTCTACTGTAATCTGTCTCTATTCTAAAATGTGCAAAGAAGTGAGATGCCAAATGCACTTCTTTGAATTTCTTGCAAAACGGGGGAATATAAAAATCAGATATATAAATGTTCCTAATAGTTATTCTGAAGTATATTTGCTATTTTAAAATTATCCTGTTCACACAGGTACGATCCAATCTCACCATTATCATGTGCAGGTGATACCCTTGTATCAATTATATAGCATCTTAGAGGTGGCTACTTCCAAGCTGTGGGATCCACTCCCTCAGAAGTTGCATTAGCCACTATTTCTCTCTGCCTTTAGAAGAGCTTTTTTGTCAAGCTTTTATCCGGTTAATGAATTCCAACATTAATTTTAATTTATTATTCAAACTCACTATATATTAGTTATTGTCAATTGAATATCATATTTGAAAGGAAAGGAGGGGCACTGATGGAATAAAAATGAATTTAACTCCTTATTTGTGTTTGCTAAACCTCAATGGTGCCAACCTAAATACCTTCACAATTTTTCTTCAAGTGAAATCTATTGAATCTAAGCTACAAAGTACAGATTAGAATTGTATCATTTTACTGTTTATTATGAGGATGTATTCATATTTTTGGAGTTTGTCTTTTCATCTGGCAGAGCTCAGCAACCAGTTTTGCTGGCAGATGCTTAAAGTGGGCATAATTTCCTCATTTGTGAAGAACTGTGTCTAAGGCTGAGCACCGCAGTTCAAAAGGCATACATACAAGATGGAATGAATTCAGAGAATGGCTATCAGGATGGTCAGGGATCTAGAAACCAGGCCTATGTGGAAAAGCTTAAGGGACTGGTATGTTTAGCTTTCAAAAAATATGACTGGTGGTGAGCTATCGTAGTAAACTTCAAATATCTGAGGGACAGGAACGGATCTTTTGTTTAAAACCAGAGGACTAGAACCAGTGAGTTAAATGACAAGCTAAGCAGTTCAACTTAAGTCTAAAATTATTTGTTGTTGACTTCCCCACTGAAATCAATATTTCAACAATGAAACAAAATTTGTAATTGCTACTAGAAGGCTCCAGGTTGGATTCCTATGCCAGTCAAGGCCATGAAACCTGTGTATCTGCCTATCTCATTAATTTTTTTAAAAATCTAATCCTATCTTTATAGAGAGCAGCTAGCCTTCTGTCAACTGCTTGTTCTTTGTTATTTTATTTATTACATCGGTACAGTCACCAATCTCATAAAAAGTAACTCTGAACAGCATCATGGATAAAGTTAAAAGCCCGAAGGACTACCACATGAAGCCCGAAGGACTGCCACTTGAAGCAGTACTATTTTCTTTGCTTGAAGTCTCTTCACAAGCTGAAGGGCTGTATGTCAGAGTTGGCTCTCTTGAAGCTTGACTTGCTTTCTTGAGCAATCTAAAATGAATTGAATACTTGCATAGCTTGCTTTTAGATGTTGCCAGCTGTTTGCTCTCCAAGTTTGTTTTTAGTCAGTTGCCAAACGTTTTCATTAACAGACTAGGTAATATCATCCGCGGGATTCTCTTGGGATTTTTTTTGACGGAAGAGGGGTTCGCCATTGTGTGCCTGGGGAAGAGGTATTATAGGGGAATTTGCAAACAGGCAGGTCCCTGCCAAGAGACCCTCCTTTTTTGACATTATATGAATATATAGTATGTGTATGCATGTGTGTGTGTGTGTATGTATGTGTGTAAGATATAGATAGATAGATAGATAGATAGATAGATAGATAGATAGATAGATAGATAGATAGATAGATAGATAGATAG
>JANHFO010007496.1:125160-138677 GCA_032468095.1 Pareas carinatus
CCCCCTTTTTAAACTCAGGCTTAATTTAATTTTCTTTTAAACTGTTTTTAACTTGTATTTGTATTGCTGCTTGTATTATAACGATGCCTGTAAGCCGCCCTGAGTCCCCTTTGGGGAGAAGGGTGGGATATAAATATTAATAATAATAATAAATAATAAATAATAAATAAATAAGTGTGGACTCACTAGTGCAGTATAAAGTGGTACTATCACTTCTTGTCAGATCTAAGTCGGATCCCCAACCCCTGGGCTGTGTCCCACTACTGGGTCGTGGTCTGTTCAAAACCGGGCCGCGGGAGAGATGGCCAAGTGTGCAAGCATGAAGCTCCACATTTGCATGTGCATGGGTCCAAATGGAGCTGTGTGTGCATGCATGCACATGCTCCTACCACTCACATGCCACTTCCCCTCACCGAGCCGGGCTGCCAAGCTAGAAAGATTGGGGACCGTTGATCTAAGTGATAAAGGTAGCATTCCTGCGAAGTTGGTTTCCTGATCTGGGCTACCTGGATGCACCGACATCAGATGAGCCAGTCTAAATCTTTTCACCCTCCTTTTAACTTGTTCAATGCTGATCTTAATTGATTGGTTCCAGATATAATTAAGCTGGTTTGGAGTTAATTTCTCCATCTGTATTTTGAATGCTGCTTCTGCGCATTTGAATCCTGTCGTGAGCCTTCTTAGTTATAACAGATCAGTCAAGTGGCCTTCTATGCACCGACAAAGATGACTTTTGTTTTTCTATCATCGTGCTACTCTTATCCAAGGATGGCTGGGAAGCTACTTTAAATTGCTCTTTCTCATTTGTTAAACAGCTCTCAGCTTGGGAGGGATGTATGAAAGGGGAACGTGTGCATTACATTCCTGGGTGGTACTGTGGTCTCAGCCCAACCTGAACCCTGTGTGAAGCCTGAACTCCATCATCTCAGTGGGACTTACATGACTCAGTCCAGTGAGGTAGGGCTAGTTTTTATTGGCAGCCACGTAAAGGAGAAATATTTCGGCTTTCCTGTCCTACTGTGTCTGAGCTGAGATAGAGTTAACAAAACGAGAGCCGTGCAACTGTTGATTCAAGTGTTTAAGCTACTCTGGACTGCTTCAAAAATACAGTATGTGTTATACATCTACTTATTAGGGTGTTGACACTTCAAAAGGAATCTTAAAACTCCAGTCACACCGAACATGTGCAAATAACTTCACATGCAGGACTTCCATAAATATACCATAGTCGAGTTCAAGTAGAATGGATAATTTGAGGGAGGGTGATATCCCAGCTACAGATGCTAAAAAGAATAGGCCCTTGGCCAAAACTCAGTAGGTCTTCCATACGCTCAAAAGGCCCCCATGTTGTTATGTCAAGGATATTGTTGATTGAAACGAAGCTGCAGCATTAATCTATTTAGTTTGGAATCATCTCTTAATTGTCAGTTCAACAACAGATTAAGTGAAGTTTGACTCTTAGCTACAAATCTGGGTAGAGATTTGGTTAAAATGTCAACATTAACTTGGATTCACAAAGAAAACAGTTTGCTGAAATAGTGTACGAAATCTGTCAAGCTGAATAGACTTTTGCAAAAGCTAAAGTAATATTTCTACGTGATTTCAGATTTCTAATTGAGATCTTTCACAAATTGAAATTTCTGCTATGATGTGCGACCAGATTAAGAATTCCCTATCACGGTAATAAAGAAGTAGGTTGTATAAATAACAGTAGAAATCACTGGTTTATTTGAAAAATATATATGATAGAAAAATGATAGGAACACCTTCAAATGAAATAAAAGTGCAATTTAATGATCATATCGTAAACTATGTAATATCCATTGTTATTATGGGTAATGAAGAACAATCCCTTTATCCTGGACAATTATTATATTTATTTCCCTGATATGTGTTCTTTAAGTAAGGATATTCGAAGCATCTATCACTCTTTTCCTAGCTTTATTGGCTTTCTGCATTACAGTGAGTTTTTTAGTATAGCATATAATAAAAATAGATATATGTTCAGTTGGTAATTTTATATGAAACAAGCCTTAGACACACCAGTTGCTATATATGACATATGAAACGAGAATTATCCTGATCACGGCAATTCTAGAGGACAAATCCAGGCATATTTGCCCAAGTGTCCTATAGCTGTGAATAGTATAAATCCAAAAATCCCACAGATTGATGTTTTAATTTGCCTTGCAAATATTGCAGTATATTTTATTGTGTTTGTATTATAGTTCATTATAGTTAGTGTTTTGAATCATCTTAAGCATCATTTCCTGGAAAGACAGGAATGTTCTATAACTTCTATAAATAAATTATTAATCAACTTGCTGAAAGTACTTGCAATCTTCAATCTCCGTATCATTCACAGTTTTGGCCTTGCATATTTTTTTTTCTTATGCTCAACTTATACCTTGGAAAAAGAATTCTGGTTTGCACCTGCATTGAGGAAAACTGGATCATTTTGTAAACCTAAATGTTTTTTTTTACTTTTATAATTTTATTGGTTTATAATATGACGTACAAAAGAAATTACAAAAGCAAATGGTAGGACAAATAGGGGAAGAAAAAGGAAGAAGAAGAGTGTGGGGAAAGGCGGGGGGGAGAAAGAAAAGACATTTGACTTCTGACTCCTAAACTTAAATATTGAGTTCATACTTTATACTAAGCTATGGTTTCTTTTAAATATTGTTTTTGGAAAGCTATAGTGGCTTGTTTTAGATCTAGCACTGAACCATAGCTTCCTAACCATAACATTGGTTGATCCACATGATCCACATACAGGTAGTTCTCAAGTTACAATAGTTCATTTAGTGACCATTCAAAGTTACAATGGCACTGAAAAAAGCAACTTAGGACCGTTTTTCACACTTATGACCATTGCAGCGTCCCTGTGGTCATGTGATCAAAATTCAGACTCTTGGAAATTGACTCATATTTATGATGGTTGCAGTGTCTTGGAATCATGTGATCCCTGTTTGCGAGCTTCTGAGAAGTAAGTTAAATGGGGAAGCCAGATTCACTCAGCAACCAAGTTACTAACTTAAAAAGTGTAGTGTTTTACATAACAGCTGCGACAAGAAAGGTGGTAAAGGTAAAGGTTCCCCACTGCAAAGGCGTGCTGATTGGCCTGACTTTAGGGCAGGTGCTCATCTCTGTGTCTAAGCCGATGAGCCAGCGCTGTCCGAAGATGTCCCTGTGGTCATGTGGCTGGCATGACTGAACACCTAAGGCGCACAGAGTGCTGTTATCATCCCACTGAAATGGTCCCTATTTTTCTACTTGCATTTTTACATGCTTTCGAACTGCTAGGTTGACAGAAGCTGGGGCGAATAACGGGAGCTCATTCCGTTACACGGTGCTAGGGATTCAAACTGCCGACCTTCTGATCGACAAGCTCAGCGTCTTAGCCGCTGAGCCACCTTAAGAAATGGGGTCAAATTAACTTAACTGTTCTGCTTAGCAACAGAAATCTTGGGCTCAGTTGTGGCCATGAGTGGTGGTCGCACCTGTATTAGGCCCAAACTAAGCGTTATGGTTAGCATGATTCTGGCCTCCGTGTAGAGTTGCAGTAAAGCCTTTCGAGATAATTATTCATTGTGCCTCTCTATAATTCAATGCTTGGATTTGTTTCCTTATAATCTAATGGCTACCAGCATATCCTGAGCCGTGACTCATTTTTAAAAAATGTTATTTAAGCACAGATTAAATATCCCACTTGGGATTTGGCTGAAGGACCACCTACCTTTCTATGAATCTTTCCACTTGTTAAGCTACTCAAGTTGCCTCCATAGATTAAATTCATTGTGATTGAAATGCTGGTATTTTCAATGGGTTGCCCTGCTTATAGAATCACAAGAGGGGATGAATTGATGTATTCTTTTTTGTCCTAATTTCTTTATTTACACAAATTATTTTAAAAATTGCCTTGGTTGGAATTTACTGTCAGTGCTTTTTAAAAAACAACAACTATTCTTTAGCTTGATTTACATTGATTATGCTACAATTATATAAAAAATGTTATTTCAAAGAATGGAATATATGTCTGAATAAATTTAAAACAAAATCATAGGAGTTAAACTTTAAGAATTAATTCAAAGTTATGCCTCAGCTTGTCTCAAGTTTAGGAAATATTATAAATATTATATTATTTAAGTTGGAGGCAAAAACTTCATATTTTCTTAGTAAACAAGAATGAGAGAGTGTGAAATAAAACTTATAAACACAGATAGTAATATTTTTTCCCACAGACCATTTCCAACAATTCAGTGCAAATTACAATTCCTTAAAATGATCGGTGTTTCCAATTGTATGCTGCTGAAGTCTGGGATTTTACATGGACTTGATGGAGTTCTGTATGACTAATTCTGCCAGCAAATACCTCCCACTGACCGGTTCGCTCCCACAGAGCGGGCCTCCTCAGGGTGCCGTCGGCCAGACAATGTCGGCTGGCGACCCCCAGGGGTAGAGCCTTTTCTGTGGCAGCTCCCACCCTCTGGAACGACCTCCCCGCCGAGATCAGAACTATCACCGACCTCCGGGCCTTCCATCGGGCAGTAAAGACTCATTTCTTTGCCCAAGCCGGGCTGGCCTAATTTTTCGTCTTTCTGTGCACCCTCCGCTACCCAATGTTAGTAATGTTAAACTATTTGTTTTAAATTGGTTTTAATATTGGTCTTACTAAATCAGCCATTCTAATTATCGTTTTTTAAAATTCTTTTAATATGTTTGTGAAATTGTCATGTTTTTGTTAATATCTGTTTTTATGGCTGTACACCACCCTGGGTCCCTCCGGGGAGAAGGGCGGTATAAAAATATAATTAAATAAATAAAATAAATAAGATATGCATACTAATGCTTTCTGATAGTCCTATCTTTTGCTGATAAGGAGAGAAGAGCTAGTCTAGTTCTTATAGGAGAAAGAAGAAGGCCTGCAGATGGGCTTTCTTTAGAGGTGTAGTCTTTAAAAATAATCAGTGAAGAAGTGGGAATAACTAAAAGGAACAAATAGGAATGGAAGAAAGGACTAAGATAGATTGTAACAACTCTGAATGTGGAAGACCTTTTAGTTTAAGCGAGGTTTTAAGAGAGAATAAAGAGAGAGTTTACACTGCTGAAGGTTTTTCTTTTTAGCTCAAGTGAATATCCAGAAATACAGAATAACAGAATTGGAAGGGTCTTTGTTGGTCTTCTAATTCAAACAACCACTCAAGCAGGAGACCCTGTACCATTCCAGATAAATGGCTGTCCAATCTTTTCTTAAAAACATCCAGTGATGGAGCATACAAAACATCTGGAGAGAAACTGTTCCACTGATTAATACATTGACAATGTTCTTATTTTCCCTTTAATTCAAAGTTGGATCTTTCCTTCTCTGCTTTGGAGGAAAAAAAGCCACAAAATTCCTCAAAGGTTTCTGAATATATCTAATTTTATAAGAGGATGGAATCTATTTATAGATTAATAACTTGATAAAGGAATATATTAGTCCAGATGTTTTTGGACTTCAGATTCTGTCATCCTAGTGGTATGGCCATTAGTAAGGCATTTTGGGAGGTATAATCCTGCCATTAGAATAAATATACAATTAATGGGTCAATAGGTAAGACCTACACTGAGACAGTTCGTGTGTATGTGTGTGTGTGTGAATGATTTGGAATAAAATATGAATAATGAGGTGGTAAAAATTTCTGATGACACCAGATTATTTGAGTATCAAAACAAAACAAAAAAGGAATTATGTGAAGCTCCAAAGGTTTTCCAAGCATCTCTTGAAATATGGTTGGAAGGAAAGCACAATTATATTTTAGTATAAATAAATATGAAGTGAAAGTGAAAAGGAAGTTGGATCCTAATTCAAACAGCAGGTAAGTGTCCAGCTGCTGGATTCTGTATTGAGGAATATTAGGCAAAATATACTGCCAGTGGTGTTTTCTAGTAAATCTATCAATATTGTGAGCATAGTTGAAACTCTGGGTATAGTCACTGCAACTCAAAAAAAAAAGTTTTGCATGATCAGACAAAGTGCAAAAAGCAACCAAATTAAGCATGTAAGAAAGGTGGTTTTATTTGCATAATATCACCCTAGTACTTTTTCATATATCCAAGTGCAAGGCACAGAAATGTTTTGGAGTAAATGGGTTCCTTTGAAGCAAGCCTAAGTCCTACTATAATAAGTCTCTGGTCTATTGCTTGAAAATTATGTCATTTTTAGTTAGTCAAAAACACTTTATAATAGAATTAAATCCTATTTTGATTAGTATCTGGTAAGTGGGTTAAAAATGTGTAGCCGTTGAGTCTTGCTACATAGGTGTGGATAATATCTTTTTTACTTCAGCTAAAGTTTGAAATGCTGCTTAGCTCCTGCCTGTCCCAAGTTTAAAGATGCAGTTTGCAAAGCTGATCTTTTTTTGGAAGTCCCAGCAGAGATCAGCAAGCTGAAACATACGAAGACCAGGTCTTGCACTCTGAAGAGAAGGGAAGACTGGGTTAAAATACTGCGGCATTGGATGCAGGAAGTTACCAAACTAAGATACAACTAGAGTTGGTCTGGTGTAAAGAATAACTGCAACCATTATGTGAAAGCTGCATCATAATGGTGGAGTTGCTGCAGCTTTTGCTGATGAATAAAAAATAATTTTGTTACAATAAAACTGCAAAATTGCTAACAGTGATATTAGTCCTTAATTGAGCATAAGTGAAAAAGGAAAGTGAACTGTGAGGTATGCTTACACTAATAATGTTCACATGCTTTGCCACTAAGATCTATTTTCTCTTATAAATAGAAATCTTGTGTCTCTCTAAAACCAATTACTTGTAATTTTTGAAGCCTATAACAGCTGTCTTATGCAAACCTTAATATGTATTTTCAAAACTTTCCTCTAACTCAAAACTGTGAAAAGTCTTTCTGTCCCTATAACTTAGGCTTAATATAAGCAAGATTTTGAAATCTCTCTTGCTGTATAATTTTATTGAAAAATGTAAACACAAGAATAAGACTAATACAAACTAAAACAGTTGAAAAAGAAAAGAAAAATACTAAAAAAAGTACAAAGAAAAATAGCAAAAAGAAAAAAATCTAAAGAAGTAGTTTCAATCTTCTTTACAGCAGCTAAAAGTACCATTATTAGAGTCTATCTCTATATGTGTTCTAATAAAAAGCTTTAGGCTCACTTGCTGCCTCTTTCTTAACCTGGTGTACCTTATAGGGCTGACAGAAAGATATCTTCAAATATTCAACATTTCTGTTGTTTTTATTGACCTCAGATATATCTTTGACCTAATAGCTAAACTCATATCATGGGAGAAATTGAAGAACTCTTCTAAAGATATGTGGCTACTTTTATATATCTATATATTCTGTGGAAAGAGGTTGAAGGTATGCTGTAAGTTTCATTACACAATGCAAATTCCAGTAGAAAAATGACAGATAAGGATTATCTTGGTGCTTTTATTATTTATCTGTTAATTAGTCCAAAATTGGGCAATAGATATTTCAATCCTCTATGATACATTATTTCCTCTCATATACCTAGATTTGCTTGAGAAGGGTGCCCTCTATAGTTACTAAGTAACTACTGCAAAAGATACTCAAAATCAAGTACTATGAAACTAAGGTTGCCAAGTGTCCTAAGATTATGTGTGGTGCTGAATCAATCACTTGTAGAACAAATTTGGCCTATTGAGTCCTTAGGCATTGTTTTACATGCTATTGTCAAGTTCAAAAATCATGTTGATCATAGTTTCTTTCCAGCCAAAATTTGGGCACACCTTTTTGGATCCTTTATAGTCATTTAGTTAAAAAGAGTTCAGCTCCTAATTCTGAGAACTATTTCCCAGGTCCCCCAATGTATCCTGAATATGGTTTTGCACTAAGAAGTTGATCTATCTGAAAACAGAAAATCTGATTCTGTTTTAAAATTTTGTTTTTAAGATTTCTTATATCATGCTGGCAATAGAATTATAAACAAGTTTACCTATAAACTGTAGCACAATTTCTTTCTATTAACATCCTATAATTTCAAAGTTTATTATTTAGTTTATTACAGGAACCCAAATTAAGTTTAAGAATAATATTATTGAAAAAATAGATATGGCTCTTCCTGTTTAGAAACTTCCACATAAATTGTTAATTGGTACAAAAGATAGTGCTTACCATTATATACCATTGATTATTTAAAATGTAACATTTCATTGGCAAACAAATATCAGAGACGTTCTCAATGGAACTACATCTACATGAAGGGATGTGTACAGTGGCATATCACAACGTCCTGCCAGCTTAACCAGAACTACATGTTGCATGTAGTTGATCAAACATTTGTGACTCCATCTAGTGGTAGTACTGTCTATCCCACATTGTTCTGTCTTATCAAGAAGTAGGTTGCGATCTACTTTGTCAGATACCTTATTGAAGTTCAAGTATACTATAATCCACAGCATTCCCCTTATCTATTAATTTAGTCACTTCATTTTTATACAGATTGTCTTTGCTTAATGGCCATTTGTTCAGTTATGATGTCACCAAATTAATAGTAGTTAGTTAGTCGTCAAAATTATTCTGATTGCCATGCTCCAAAGCCATGTGTTCAAAATTCAAATCTTAGCTCCTTACTTGCATTTACAACTGTAGCCTATACTTTTAACTCCCTTAACTTGCCTATCCCCCCCCATCTTTGCCCTTATGGCTACCCTCCTATGCCTGCTGCACTCTGCCACTCCTAGCCGACCCTCGTCAGCTTTCTCTCACTGCTGCTAAGGCACAACCAGCTGATGCAGCTGCTGGCCTTTTATGAGACCTTCATGCTGCCTTCTCAAAGCTTTATAGGCGGTGGAGTGCCAGATGGTCAAAAGGGCAAGGGAGGAAGGAGTAGATGGTGGTAGAAATTGAAGTGGAGGTAAATGCCGCAAGGAAAGCAGGAGGTCCTCAACTAACAATGATGCAATCCTAACTAATAACTATGACCCAGAGTTCCAGAATCGCTGTTGTTAATTGGTGTAGTTATGTGATGTTTTCCCTAATGACTGTTTTATTTAGTGGCAGAAATTCCAGTCCCAGTTAGAGTCATTAAGAGAGAACTACTTTTATTAATAATATCATCAATTTGATTTCTGTGTGCTTCATGTTTATAGGTGTTATCCATGTAGACAAGTGTTATTTTGTTTGTTTGAAGAATGATGAAAGCTAATCAAGAAGAGAAGCAACCTAGGAGAAATTCCCTGACAGTAAGAACAATGGCTTGCCTTCGGAGGTGTGAGTGCTCCATCACTGAAGCCTTTTAAGAAGAGATTGGGCATCCATTTGTCTGAAATGGTATAGGATCTCATGCTTGAGCAGGGAGTTGGACTAGAATAGGGTCCCCAACCTCCGGTTCATGGACTGGCACCGGTCCGTGGCATGCCAGCAACCCGTCTCTGCAAACAAGCCAAGCCCTATTCATGGGATGCAGGAAGCATGCAAACTCATACCCCCTTTGGCCCATGGATAAAACTTTTTCCATGGAACAGGTCCCTGGTGCCCAAAAGGTTGAGGGTCACTGAACTAGAAGACCTCCAAGATCCCTTCCGACTCTGTTATTCTGTTCTATTTGAATTGGTGGATTGGCATACACTGATTAAGTTGTTGGTATTCCAAACTCCAGATACAAGTAGCACATTTTTCTGTGGATTACTTTAATACCCATTCCATTTCTCTTGATATTCTATTATTTGTATCCATTAAATAGTCACCTCTTTCATATTTCAGGGATACTAATCATATTTGAAAAGCTACTGAATTTCAGCACAACACTATTTTATATTCAAGGTAAATAGGAATGTAGCTGATTTAATGAATGTGATTAATTAAACTGGAGAAGTGGTAACACTGCCTTATCTATTAGTAAATTTATTCCAAACTGCTGTTTAATTGCCAGAGAATTGGTATCCTTGTAAATCTGCTGTATCAATTTGTTCACATAAGCAAACATACTGCATCCAGTAGGTGGCACCCACTGTTCATATTTTTATTAGATTTGTTTCATCAGTAAAGATATCCATACAACCTGCATCAGTTTACATTTACAATTATTATCCAGATGCCTTTTGAAGCTTATTAGTACCACTTACTTCTGGTTCCAATTATGAATCAATTTTGAGAGTTAAGATGGCCGCGGTGAAGGAGCCTGGTTTTTGGGGCGATGGGACAGCCTGGTTCGACTCCAGCTCCCACCTTCAGCAAAGGGCATCTCCACCATGTTCTCACCTGGACTTGGAGGGGGCCTTTTGCTCCTTAGAATTGCTCCAGGAGGATTTTCTTCTCAGGGTGGGAGCGGCGGTGGCTGGTGGTGGTGCTATAATCCTGGCAGCGATGGCAGTCGGCAGAGGTTGCGGCCGTCGCCACAGTGAGACCTGTGTGTGGAGCCCCAGTCATGGTCAGATCATCATCTCCTTAAGCTCGACTTCCTCTCTGCCGCGCCCTACCGCAGGGAGGCAGAACAAACAGTTTGGTTCCGCCCCAGGTGCCTGATGGATCCAGATAGGTTCCTGATGGAGCTTGGGCCTTTTCCGGAGAGCCTGTCCCACAACTCGGCCGAGGATCTCACGGCCTCCTGGTTTAGGGAGGCACTGGGGCCTTAGACCGGGTTGCGCCTTTGCGGCCCCTGATCCGGCGCTGTGTCACCCAGGCCCTTTGGTAAATTGAGGAGCTAAGGGTGATGAAGTGCCGGAGAAGAGGCCTAGAGAGCATCTGGAGGACAAGCCACTCTCAATCCGATTGTGCTCAGATCGGAGCTTATACTAGGTCCTACCTGGGCGCGATCAGAGCCGCTAAGAACACCTATTTTGCCACCCTTATCACTTCTGCGGATAGCCGTCCCGCCACCCTCATTTGGGTGACCCGCTCCCTCCTCCATAGGGAGGGTCGGGCGGACCCGCTCAGGGGTTGGGTGGAGGATTTCAGCTGCTATCTACAGGAGAAAATCGATAGGATTTGGAGTGACTTGGACTCAGATTGGACTAGTACAGACGGGATGACAGAGGCAAGTCTTGAGAGTGTTAGTTGGGTTGACTTTGATGCTGTGACTTCCGAGGACCTGGACAGATAATGTGGCCTGGGACTTTATGTTAAAACAAATAGAATTGCTGGACATGGGTAAAATCTTTGTAAAAATGGTGGAAACAATACATCAAAAACAGGAAGCTAAAATAATAGTGAATGGGAAAAGATCTAATACAATATAAATTAAGTAGAATACGAGGCAGGGGTATCCTCTATCACCGTTGTTATTTATTCTTACATTGGAAAGTTTAAATATACAAACTAGGAAAGATAATGAAATTAAAGTATTAAAGATAAAAAGTGAAGAATATAAAATTCAGGCATATGCTGATGACTTGGTATTCATAGTAGAAGAACCTCTAGAAACAATTCCAAAACTAATTAATAAGATAGAAGAATGCAGGAAAGTATCAGGATTAAAAAATAACAGGGAAAAAACAAAAGTAATCACTTAAAATATGACAAAGAGAGAACAAAAGCAGCTACAAGATAGCATGGACTTACAAATAGTGGAGAAGCTAAAATACTTAGGAATTAATTTAACAATCAAAACTATTACAATTAAAAAACCTATGATAAATTGATAAAACAAATTAGTAAAGATCTGAATAGATGGACCAATTTAACTATATCAATGATGAGAAGAATAGCTACCATCAAAATAAATATCCTTCCCAAAATATTGTTTTTACTTCAAACCATCCTGATTAGGCTTAAAAAAACATTCTTTGAAGAATTAAATAAAATGATGACAAGATTTATATGGCAAGGGAAAAAAAACCAAATAAGACTAAAAACATTACAAGAACCAAGATCCAAGGGTGGCTTTGGCCTCCCAAACTGGAAAACATATTATTAAGCAGCGACGATATCTTGGGCGAAAGAAAGGATGGCTTTGAGAAACAAAAGATTGCTAAACTTGGAAGGATATGACCTACAATTGGGTTGGCATGCATACTTAGGCTATGAGAAGCTAAAAACAATCACACATTTTCAAAACCATAGCATTCCGGGAGCTATCATAATGGGGGAAAATAAAAAAGACAGTGTACAATAAAATACCTAATTGGATCTCCATGATCGATGCACTTACTAGACCAAATCTGATAAATCTTGAAAAAGCTTGGACTTATAAAGATATTTTGGATCCATCAGGACACTTGAAAACAAGAGAATCACTTAAAACTCAAGGTATAGAATTATCCTGGTGGGAATACTTGCAGATAAGTTCCAAATTTACTCAGGATACAAAGAACCCCGGTATATATAAAAAACAAACAGAATTTGATAAATTAATATTAGATAATGACACAAAAATGATTAGGAAAATATACAGCTACCTAACCCTGATTAAATTAGAAAAAGAACAAATAAAAAACAAATATTCAAAAATGGAAATCCAATATAGGCCGAACAATCGATCAAGAAGAATGGGAAAAATTATGGCGGCAAAATTACAAAATAACCAAATCAGCAGTATATAAAGAAAACCTTTACAAAAATTTTTTCTATTGGCATATGTCCCCGAATAGGCTAGCTAAATTGACAAGGAATAAATCCAATGAATGTTGGAAATATAAAACTGAAGTAGGCTCTTACTTTCACATTTGGTGAACATGTAAGTATGCCAAAGCTTATTGGGGAAAAATTAATGAATGGATCACACAAATAATTCAGAAAAAGTTAGAGAGAAAAATGAAACTTTTTTTATTGGGAATGATGAGTGACAAGGAAGTTATAACTAAACAACAGAAATACTTGGTGATACACATACTTATTGCAGCCAGATTATCATATGCCCAACACTGGAAGGATGGCAGGGTTCCCAGAAGAAGAAGAAATATTATTCAAAATCTTAGAATGCGCAGGAATGGACTGCCTTACATTAAAATTAAAAGATAAGGAACAATCCCAATTGTACAAATCGTGGAACGAATTCTATGTATGGTTTGAACATAGAACAAGGCCAAAACAAGTAAACAAGTGTTAGATGGGGAAAAAGAGGTTTGATATAAGACAAAGGAATCTTTGATCCAAAAAACAAATAGAATGATAGAGACAGAAAGTGGATAGAGAAGAAGTTGAGAAAGGGCTCTACATATTTTGTGTCATCTCAAACCAGTTCCAGAAAAGCTGCAATATCCATACACTAAACTATAAAAAAAGTTTCACAGATATTACTGTACCATGCATGTTCTATTCTGCACAATTCAGGCTGTTTCTGCTAACCATGAGAACAATTGCAAGACAAGGAAATTCAATAAAATTCCAACACCTGAACAATGTAAACTCCCTTCCTTTCCCCATTCACTTGTGAGCTTTTCAGAGTTTTCCCCAATGCACTTTCTTTTTTCTTTTTTTCAGTTTTCTTTTCTTTTTTTATTTTATTTGAAAAGTTCTATAAACACATACATAGTGGAAAAAGTAAAACAAGTACCAACATTGAACACTTTTTTCTCCCCCCTCTCCTCCTCCCTTCCCCCCA